>ML788199.1:484416-508647 GCA_009831015.1 Picea engelmannii | reverse complement strand
TTACAAGGTACATATCTTCTTCTCACTTCCAATTTAATTCAATAGTTAGATCTAGGGAAAGCGGTATATTCTGTCATGTTTTGTTCTAGATCCAGGTGGATCTAGGGAGATCGGTTTGTGTCCGCACTCACGGATTTATCCTATAACAGTGCTCATGGTGCTACTAGTTGTATGGTATGTTGTGCTCAAGATCATTCTATTGTTGTACTAATTGCCTTGAATACTATCAGCAGTTTATTGGAGATGATGATCATTCAGATGAATGATGAACATAAATTTTCCAGACGAAAAATAGTTCAGAGATTTTACTCCACTTGTATCTCTCTATGGTGAGAGTGACTTATTCAGCATCATATTACTCAGATGAAGTATGGTTACGAAAGATGATGCAACTGATAGTGATGGTGATGCTCATGATCTAGTCATGAAATAGTCTAGATGACTATATTGATGCTACCGGGTAAATGGTATGTTTTGTGCTCAAGTCCATTACCTGTAAATACCTCTCTAGCTAGGAGGGAGTGTTAATATTATGGTAGTTGTGGGAGGTATTTACCTCTACATGTGAACTTGACGAGAATAGAAGACTCCGGGAAGCAAGAGAAACCCTAATGGATTGGCTAATAACCCTAGAAGCCTTGTCAGCTCAAGAATATAATTTATATTAGGCTATTAGCCTCCAAGAGAAGAAGTTGGCTAGAATTAATAATAATATACTGAACAGACACCTACCCAGAAGGAGAAGTCAGCCCCAGTAAACTGGTAGGATTACTATAAATACAGGGCACTAGTTTCTCATTTGTCATTTCTCAAGACTGTAGTTTTCCCAGTTGGTGCGCACTGCAGTTGCAGCTGGTGTGCAGGTTTGGAGG
Source organism: Picea engelmannii (assembly GCA_009831015.1). Taxonomy (NCBI): domain Eukaryota; kingdom Viridiplantae; phylum Streptophyta; class Pinopsida; order Pinales; family Pinaceae; genus Picea; species Picea engelmannii. The sequence continues at coordinate 507,775 of ML788199.1, read as the reverse complement.
AGGGTTGCAGGTGAAGCTGCAATAGCAACAAGTTTCAGTATTTGGCTTGGATATCTCTTGTCTAGGGTTTGGACTATCTGATCATCTTTTTGTGATGCGCTATCCTTGGGGAGAGATGTGCTGCTATTTGTTTGGCTATCTAGTCTAGGGTTTGCATCTAGAGGAATTCTTAGGTCAAGGTTAAGGTGCTTGGAGGGAGGCTTCGGCCTATGGTTGGGAGATGAGGGTATCGTCGTGGTAAAATGAGCACACCATCTTATATATTCTAACAGTCTTTACGTGTGTTCATTATATGTTGTGAATGTGTGTTAGTAGGCATTTGCAGGGATAGATAGGTTTTTCCATCTGTGGGTTCTTTGATTTCAGGTTTGGGGTTCTTTGAGGCTTCATGCCAAGAAATTATGACAAAATACTATGGGTTTTATAAGCCAGTGCAAGGAGTGCACTTCTGAATTCCATGGATTCAGACAAAGATGTGCCAGGAGGGTGCACCAGCGGAATTCATTAACTCTGGAGGAAACCTCAAGGTTGTTGAACACCTTGGAGGTAAGACTCTGCAGAGGAAAGCACAAAAGAAGAAAAAATCTCTGAGGAGTTCTGTAGAGCTCTGCGAAGAGGGAATTGAGCAGATGCATGGGTTTCATTGAGGAGAAGAACTCTATATTAAGTTCAGAGAAGAGAGAAATTCTGAGGAATTCTGGGAAATCTCTGCCAGGTGGGCATTGAGAAAGTGAAGAAAGAACACAGGAGAACTCTTCTTAGAGTTCGTTGAAGGGAACAGAATCACTAAGGGATTCTGCAGGAGCTCCGTCAGGAAGGCATTGAGTAAGTGTCAGTTTGCACAGGAATAACTCTTAGAGTTATGAGGGAGAAGGAAGTGTCAAGAGGACCTTCACAGGGTTGTTGAATACCATCCAGGCTTAGCAAAGAATGCTTGAGAAGGAAGAGGCTAAGAGGGCCCTTCCATCCCTTCACAGAGACAAAGGGATAGAGGATGAAGACCTGTGGAAGGAATGCACCAGGCCAACACCTGAGTCAAGGGTTGATAGACAACCATCTGGAGGCTTTTCAAGCATAAGGAGTGTGCACAGGATAGAATTAGTTTCAAGTCTGAAGCACGGGAGGCCGATCACAGGAGAAGATACCCTTTGAAGTCAGATCGAAGAATAGAGAAGCTCAGAAGAGATAGCACCTTAATGTGCAGAGACTCTACAAGTCAATGCAGAAGTCGGGAAACCTTTCATGGTTTCAAGGAAGACGAAGCTCAGGAGGAGCAGTGCCTTGGTGCAAAGAGTCATAGCTGTAAGGAGTGCAGAGGTTGAGGAAACCTCTAAGGTTTTGAAGAAGAGAAGCTCAGGAGGGGTAGTTCCTTTGAGCACAGAGAAGTGGCCAAGAAGAGAATAAGGGCAAGAGGACCCTTTGGAAGGTTAGAGTTTGACAAAGCTCAAGAGGGACAACATCCTTCCAATACAGATGAGAGCTGAGGAGTTAGGCTTCGCAGAGCTGAGCAAAGGCCAAGGCCTTTGATACTTAAGAAATATTCCAAGGAGAAGGAAGAAACAAAATCTCACAAGGGGGAGCACAACTATCATCAGATCAGGCCGAGGACAAGATCTGGACCGTTGAATTTTCACGTCCAGGAAGCAGGAGGAGGAGAGCGCATAAGAGAAGAAGATCTGAATCATCAGATCTTGCACAGACATTGATTGTCGTTGGATCTGGGAGAAGGTGTGCATGAGTTAATCTTTCATATGAGTTGAGAAGAGGCTCATCGAAAGTCCCGAAACAACGAACACATTGGGCTTTCAGAGTTCGGGGAGCAGAGCATAGAGGGGTCATGGAGTCACTGCATCGCGATCTCCTGATCCGTGAAATTTCAAAAGAATCGGGAGCATCCATCACTCACGAGGATGCGTGGAAGGGATATGAACCCATTAGGGTTTCGGATACCGGGAAGTTGAAGGACCAGGGATTGGTCATGGAGGATTCGCGAAGTCACGAATCCCGAAGTCACGAAAAGTGTATACAGTTGAGATTTCGGGGAAATCCCCGAAAGGAAATTTCGGTATTTCGACTACCGGAAGATGCAGGCGTGGGAGTTTAGAACTCTTGACCCATGAGATCCTGAAAGGATCTGATTTGTTGGATTAGGGAGGCTCACAACCGTTGATCTCACTCAGGAGAAGGAGGACCGAGAGAAGGAGGACTGGAGTTTTGGGATTTCAGTACTTCGGTATTTCAGATACCGGGAGTATGGGAGGCCAGGGATATTGGCAGTAGGATTCAGGGAGTCGCAAGACGTGAATTCCAAAAAGCGTTTGTGAGAAGAGTAGCGTCGGGTCATATTTCGGCATACCGAGGTTTGGGATTTTGGGAATCCCAAAGACAAAGAATCGGGGGCATTTCGGCATTGGAAACCCCGAAGTTTCGAAAGAGGCATGTGGTCACAGGGAAAATTGGTCACATAGGCTAGAGATTCACTATTTCAGCATTTCAGCATTCAAAATATCGAAGAGCTAGAACTCTCGATAGTGGGTTCACGAAATCACGAAGCCCGAAAATCCTTTTTTCGACAAAAGGGTCGCAGTCATATCTTGGAGGCCGTTGAGAGGAGAAGGACCTGTGGATCGAATGATGAGGTTCCGATAGGGCTCCGAAAGAGTCTCTTCATCTCAGGTAAGATTTGAAATGATCCCATGAGCGGATCTTGGCCTGAGGGTCAAGGGTCTGCATCAACATACATGAGTTGTATAGTTGATGATGTTGGTACATATTGATGAGTCATATTTTATGTGTATTTGATGAATGATTGGTACAATTTGGTGCATGCTTGATGCACTCGTTGATGGCATAGGTTGAGGTACAATTTAGTGCATGGTTGATGTACTTGTTTATGGTACACGTTGATTATAGGTTGTTTGGTACAAGTTTTTACAGGTTGTTTGGTGCAAGTTTATTGGTACATGTTTACAATAATATATCTGGTAGTGATAGTGTGAAAATGGTTCCATCATTATCTTCTATGATAGGGAGGTTGGATGGGGAAATAATAGGTTGTTGTAGCCACCTTTCAGTTGTAGCCGAAGAACATAGAGGGTTGTAGCCTCCTTATGGTTGTGGCAAGAGAATTGGGGATTTGGAGCTTCCCTCAGTTTGAAGCTTGAGAGAATAAGGGTTTTGCGCCTCCTTCCAGTTGTAGTTGTAAAACAAAGGATGTTAGTGCTCCCAATGATTGTAATTCTTAAAGACATATAAGAAAAAGCATTATGTATTTTTATCCCACTTTGGGTTTCCACGTAAAAACATTGGTGTACTTTGTATGTGTATGATGGTTCATTTGTTCATTGTTTATTTACTATAAAACTATTGGATGATAATTCTACATTGATATAACACTTGCATTTTATGGTTAAAAAGGATTAAATTGCTCAATTACTGATTCACCCCCACTCTCAATAATCCATCAATTGGTATCAGAGTGGGTTCCTTTAGAAATTAGTTTAACCACTGGAAGAATATCATGGATTATTTTGAGAATGGAGTACCACTATTTAATGTTCAGAATGGGTTAAAGTATGAGATATGGGGAAAAAGCATGAAAGTATTTTTATAGGCACATGGGCATTATATTTGGCTACCAGTCATTATAGGATATGATAGTTCAAAAAGGGAAAATATTGTAGCCAATAAGGAATTGAATAAGAATAACAAAATAGAAATGGATTTCATCTCGGAAGGATTACCTAATCTGGTAAGAGAAAAGGATGGTAAATTTTCATCAGCCAAAGAACTTTGGGATATGTTACATGATGCATATTCTTCACCCATCGCATATTCTGAAAATTCCAAAGAATATGAAGGTAGAGATCAAAAATAAATGTGTTCCCATTTCAAATAGATTTAGGCAATGAAGAGTACATAATCAATAAAGGTATGTTGTTTTGCTTTAATTCTGAAAAACACAGACATCTTGAAATAGAATTCCATGAAGGAAATGAGACAGAAAAACTAATTGAAAAAGAAGATAATTATGAAAAAGAATTGATTAGTGCTTTAGATGAACTAAGAAAATAAATAGATGAAAACAATTCACTCAAGAAATTGTTAAAATTTCAGACCCCAACCCAATTTCAGTCTTGCTAATTTTCCAGCTAAAGTTAAATTCCCAAACCCAGTTTCATCATATAAAAAAATTAGCAGAAAATAAACTTCAGAACTGAAACATGAGGATTCTGAACATCATTTTCAACGCAAAAAAAAAATATCAGCAGTATGCAAAACTCAAAAAATTTAGACACAAGAATTTTCGATCTAACTTCGACCCTGGAAAAACCCACAAGGGGAAAACCAATGAGAGAGGGATTTTTATTATTTATGGGCTTAATTATTTTATAGCATATTCATCTTCAGAAATTTACACAAACTTATCTGGACTTCCTGTAGCTTTTCTCCTCGATTTCAGAACCAAAAATCCATACAACTGTACAGTTGTCCCAACAATTAATGTTGTATGGACTGTCCTTGAAATGCATGCCAGATCTCTGTTGAAACTGTACGGAATACCTAGCAATTCAATACCTTGAAAAGAATGTTGAATACATAGAAAAACATGCCCATAATTTATTGTGGTATGGCCCTCGATTTTTGTGCAGGTCCGTACAGACTGTACGGAATTTTCTCACTCAGAAAAATGTTCCCAACAACCTCCTCGATTTATATACATGAAAATGATTTACGACAACCTTGGAAATCATGCCAATACTCCCAAAAAATCAAGATGATTTTCTCCTAGGAATCTGTGCACATTAATGGTTGTACGACCCTTCAAATCCATACTGTACGGACTGATATTTATTACTATCTTTTGTCTCAAAATATTTGCCTATTGTTTGCCTTGGGATGCGTGATCTCCTCCTACAAATGCTATCTCTTTTCTCCAGCTCGACCTCCCTCTCTTGCTCTCTCTTGTTCTCTCAACAAGAATGCTTGAACTACCCAAGAATGGGTTTGCCCTCTTGCCCTAATCGACCTCATGAGGGAAGGTGAGGGGTTTTCTAATCTAACGGTTGAGATTAGATTAGATGAGTGGTTGATATTAGGTGTCACTTCACTCACCCTCACTTTAGTCATAAAGTTATCTTTTAATTTGCATCTCCCAAATTAATTTGACTAGGACCCACATTAGGCACTTTCTCCCCCTTAGGCACCTAGGGAAGAGAAACACTTTCCTTGGTATTTTATTTAATAAAAAATTTAACACTCCCTCATACCGAGGAAAGTGTTACTCACCACTCCAATCTTGTCCCTAAAAAATAGAAACTTTCCTTTGCCCAATGCCTTGGTGAGCATGTCTGCAACCTGCTCCTCTGTAGATATGTATTGTAGCTCCACATCTCCTCTCTGAACATAATCACGGATGAAGTGATACTGAATCTCGATATTCTTAGACTAGTCATGAAAAACTAGATTCTCCGAGAGTTTGATGCAACTCTGATTATCACAGTAAATCACAGTAGGCCGCAATTGCACACCGAACAATCCCACCAACATCTTGTGAAGCCAAAGGGCCCCACAACTAGCCTGGCTAGCTTCCATAAACTCAGCCTCCATCGAACTCAAAGCCACTAACTTCTTCTTTTAACTGAACCAAGACACAACTGCTGATCCCAGTCCGAAGCAACACCCTGAAGTTCTTTTCCTATCACTAACACATCCTACCCAATCTCAGTCTGTATAGACAACCAGACGAACTCCATCTCCTCTATGATAGTGCAAACCATAATCTACGGTACCACAAATATACTTGAACACATGTTTTTCTACCACCCAGTGCACTCTCTTAGGCTCCACCATGAACTCACTGAGATTGTTAACAGCAAAATAAATATCTCGCATGGTATTGAGAAAATACATCAATGACCCAATCAACTGATGATACAAAGTGGAATCCACCAATTGTGACTCAGAAGCATGAAGCTTCTTCCAATTGGCAATCATGGGAGTGATCATGGGCCTGCTATCTCCCATCTGAAATCTTCTCAGAATGTCACACACATACTTCCCCTGTCCCAGGAAGATGTGTCCAGGCTCCTGCCAAACCTCCAATACCAAAAAATAATGCATCAGTCTGATATCAGTTATCTTGAACTCTAAAGCAAGGCTCTCCTTCCAGCTGCTGATGAGTCTCTCTGCCCCTGTAATGAAAATATCATCCACATAAAGAAGAAGAATGAGAGGATCCTCTCCAACCACAATGAAGTATATGTTGGGATCCACCTCACTCTTCTCAAAACCCAACTACTGCAAATATACATCTATCCTCGAATACCAAGCTCCGGGAGCTTGTTTCAGTCCATACAATGCCTTCTTCAGTCTACACACATGAGACTCTCTCCCGTGTACCTCAAATCCCAATGGTTTCTCAATATACACATCCTCCTCTATAAGACCATTCAGAAATGTGGTCTTCACATCCATTTGGTGGAGTTTCCAACCTGTCTTTGTTGCAATGGAGATCACTGCCCTGATCAAAGTGTATCTAGCAACTGGTGCAAAGGTCTCATCATAGTCAACTCCCTCAACCTATGAAAAAACCTGAGCCACAAAGCGAGCTTTGTACTTCTCAATGTTTCCATCTACAACATGCTTTATCTTGTAGAGCCATCTAGAAGTCACCACTGAATTCCCCTTAGGTCTAGGAACAACTTCCCAGACATCGTTCTTCATGATGGAATTATACTCTTCCATCATGGAATCTCTCCATACCTGTCTACTAGAGGCCTCCTCAAAAGTGGAAGGATCGGACTCCCGAATACTGCTCACCATCGCGATGTAGCTGCAAAACCTCTTAGGAGATTTACTCTCCCTCACTGAACCCTGTGCCTCCCTCAAATTGTCATGAAGCCACTTGGGCTTCCTCCTCTCTGAAGTAGTGTATTGTGTAGGGGACTATCCCTGCTCAACCCCATTTGCTGAAGACAATGATCTTGTAGTAGACCCTGAAGTACCTGATCTTGAAACCTATGGACCGGTAGCCTGTGAACCTGAACTTTGTGGCCCTGTCACCTGTGAACCTGTCATCACCAAAGTTGGTGGCCCAGAACTCTGTGTCACTATAGTCTGTTGTAGGCTCACCTAAATCTGAGGTGAAGACTGCTCACCTCTCTCTGTCCCTCTAGACTTCCAAAAGGCTTTGTCCTCCTCAAATCTGGCATCCCTCCTCAAGACAGTCTTCCTCGAGGAAGGAAGGTAAATACAGAAAGCCTTTGAAGTCTCGCTGTACCCAATAAAGATCCCTCCTCTTCCATGGGCTCCATATTTGTCCTCTTCTCAAAAGGGACATATGAATAAGTGATGCACCCAAAAATCTGAAAGTGCCCCACCTCAGGCTTCCTCCCAGAGAAAGCCTCCTTAGGAGGCATGCTCCCCACAACCCTGTGAAGACTCTTGTTCTGCAGATAAACTACAGTGTAGCATGCCTCAACCCATAGAAATAGTGGCAGCCCCTGATCATGTAGCATGGCTCTCACAACCCCAACAATGGCCCTGTTCTTCCTCTTAGCAACCCCATTCTGCTGTGGGTTGTAAGGAAGAATCAACTCCCTCCTGATGCCCTCTCCTGCACAAAAATCCATGAACTCCTTGGAGGTATACTCACCCACATTGTCCGATCTTAGGACTCTAATTTTCTTCCCTCTCTGGTTCTCCACAAGAGATTTGAACTCTTGGAACCGACTGAAGACTTGTCCTTTAGTCTTCATGAAGAAAATCCAGGACTTCCGAGAGAAGCCATCAATGAATACAACATAGTCTAGGGATCCAGTCAGGGATGCTGAAGATATCAATTCACATACATCTGAATGCATAAGATCAAGTATCCATGCTACTCTACTGTCACTACTTGAAAAATAAGTCTTGGTGTACTTTCCCAAGGTACACCCCTTGCACAACTCATGGTTCTCTGAACTGAAACCTGGAACTCCCTTCACCATCTCCCTCAGAACTCTCAAAGCCCCATGGTGAAAATATGCCATCCTCCTGTGCCATATCTCACATAGGTCACTGCTACTACTAGTAAAATGAATCAATGCTCTCACTGGCTGGAACAAAAACTTGTATAGCCTCTCATGTCTAGTACCTGTCACTTTGGCCGAAGTGATGCTAGACCCTCTAGGGAAAAGGAGAACCTGCCCATCATGAAACAAGATCTCATAGCCCTTCTCCTCAATAGTAGAAACTGATACTAAGTTCTTCTTCAAGCCTGGAACATAAAGAACCTCTGTCAAAGTCATGGGAAGAAAAGACTCCCTCTGAAATGATACAGTCCCACAACCAGCCACCTTGACCTCTCGGTCATCTCCAAGCACTACCTCTGCATCTCCACACTGTGTAAGATCTGTCAGGTTCTCATGAACTGTTGTCATATGGCGAGAGGCACCACTGTCAATATACCAAGCATCTGTAGTAGTGGTCATCGAGGATAGACATGCAATCAAGGAAAATTCCTTATCGAACTTGGTGGAAAACTCTTCCACCTCGGTTGAAGCTGTTGTTTTTTTCTTCTTATTGTCTGGACACTGTCCTGCATAGTGCCCAAACTTATGGAATGCAAAGGACTTGACTATGCTCATGTCTTTCTTCCCTTCACCCTTGGGCTTCTGTCCTCCCTTTGGACCCTTTTTGAACTTCTACTTTCTAGTGGTACAAAGAGCCACATTCTCCTCCTCATGACCTGTAGATGAACTGTCATGTACATAACCTCTCCAAGTCTCCTCCTGAACAAAGTCATCCCAAAGACGTTCCCAACCGGGAAGCTTCTCCCTAGCAACAATGCCCTCCAAAAAAACAACCCACTGTTTGGAAACACCATTCAATGATGTTCTCACAAGATCACTGTCAACTATGGATTCCCCCACAGCTCCAAGCTCATCCCTCACTTGTGTCAATCTAGTAAGCTATGTGACCACATTTTTAGCCTTAGTCATTTTTATGCTTTTTAGTTTTTCCCTCAAAACCATCTTCCGGTTCTCATTTGTACTCTGGTACAATTTAGCCAAAGACTCCCACATCTCATAGACATGTGTCTTCCCCATCAAGTGAGGAATCAAATGATCCTTGATGGAATCAAGAATAAATCTCTTATCCCTGATACTCTTCTTAGTATAAGCTAGAAGAAGAGTATCATCAGTAGGTACCACAACAGGATGAGTAGTGGTATTCTCCACAATGTCCCACAACTCGTTCTCTTGCAAAAGTAAGATCATCCCCTCCTTCCAAGCACGAAAATTTGTTTCCCCATCAAGTCTGTCCTCAACCCTCAAACCAATAGCCATGACCCTCTTTCTGTTGAAAATCACAAATTCAAAAATCTGGCCTGTGAAGTGACTGTTGTCCTAACTTTCTGTCTGCTGAAATCTCTGCTTCCCTTCAACTCAGCTCTGATACCATGTTAAAATTTCAGACCCTAACCCAGTTTCAGTCTCGTTTATTTTTCAGCCAAAGTTAAATGCCCAAACCCAGTTTCAGCACAGTTTCATCATATAGAAAACTTAGCAGAAAATAAACTTCAGAACTGAAACATGAGGATTTTGAACATCGTTTTCAATGCAGAAATAAAATATCAGCAGTATGCAAAACTCAAAAAGTTTAGACACAATAATTTTTGGTCTAACTTCTACCCTGGAAAAACCCACAAGGGGAAAACCAGTGAGAGAGGGCCTTTTATTATTTATGGGCTTTTGATAAATTCTTTTACAGCATATTCATCTTCAGAAATGTACACAAACTTATCTGGACTTCCTGTAGCTTTGCTCTTCGATTTCTGAACCAAAAATCCATACAACTGTACATCTATCCCAACAATTAATGTTGTACGGATTGTCCTTGAAATGCATGCCAAATCTCTGCTACAACTGTATGGAATACCCAACAATGCAATGCCTTGAAAACAATGTCAAATACATAGAAAAATGTGCCCAGAATGTACTGTGGTACAACCCTCGATTTCTGTGTAGGTCTGTACAGACTGTACGGAATTTTCTCACCTAGAAAAATGTGCCCAACAACCTCCTCAATTTCTGTACCTAAAAATGATGTATGTTAGACTTGGAAAGCGTGCCAATACTCCTGAAAAATTATGTTTCTTTTCTACTCTAAATCTGTGCACATTAATGGTTGTATGGCCCTTCAAATCCGTACTATACATACTGATATTTATTGTTGTCTGTTGTCTCAAAATTCATGCCTATTGTTTTCCTTGGGATGCATGCTCTCCTCCTGCAAATGCTATCTCTTTTATCCAACTCGACCTCCCTCTCTTTCTCTCTCTTGTTCTCTCAACAAGAATGCTTGAACTACCCAAGAATGGGTGCACCCTCTTGCCCTAATCGACCTCATGAGGGAAGGTGAGGGGTTTTATAATCTAATGGTTGAGATTAGATTAGATGAGTGGCTGAGATTAGGTGTCTCTTCACTCACCCTCACTTTAGACATAAAGTTATCTTTTAATTTGCATCTCACAAATTAATTTGACTAGGACCCACATTAGGCACTTTCTCCCCCTTAGGCACCTAGGGAAGAGAAACACTTGCCTTGGTAATTTATTTAATAAAAAATTTAACAAAAATAATTGATGAAACAAAAGGAAAGTGTTCACATTTTTTAAGAATCCCAATAGGTCATCAATAACTTAAGAACTCAGCTAGAAGAAGCCAAAAAGATCGAAGAAAATCTTGAATATCAAAAGCAGTATTTGGAAGTCAACATAGCAGCACATAAGGAAGAAGAAAAAATGAGAGAGAAGATATTGACAGATCATCTTAAGGAAATAACTAATGATCTAAGTCATCTTGAGGTAGAGTTTGGTCAAGAAGAGGAAGTGCTTGAACAATAAATAATCGCATTAAAAATTCATATTGAAGAAGTGAAAAAGAATAGAAGAAGTCATGAAGTCTCAGATAATGAAGAAAGAAGAATAAGTTGAGAATCTTGAAGAAGAAGTTGTCAAATTGAGAAGTAAAATCGTCAAGATCAACAAAAACGTTGAAGAGACAGAAACATCCACATCAGTCCTAGAGAATGAAGAGATGCACTCTAGGTTTCTAGAAAAGAAGAATGAAGAAAATAGAAAGAGTTATGCAGAAGTAATCAAAGGAAGGAATCATGATCAAACAAAATCTAGCAAAAATAATGAAGATACATCTTCAAGAAGACCATCCATGTTCAAGTCACAAAGAAGCTCCAATGAGGATCATGATCAGTAAAGGCATAAATTCAGAACGACTACCCCACAAATAAGATCATTCACTCCCAGGTATGCAAATTTATTTTATGGTCATTGTTTTTATTGTACTAATTTTGGACATAAGGTGCAAATTGCGGGGATTATAAAAGAAATGTTCAAGCAAGAAATGCCTATGTGTCCCCACGTAACATTGAATGTTACAAATTTCATAACTATGGACACATAGCTAGTGATTGTAGAAGCATGATCGACACTTCCATGAAAGAGAACACCAATATCAGATATAATAAAGTATGGATAAGAAAACATGAACAACAAGTGAACAAAGAATGGGTCCCAAAGATCACAATATTGACAATAAAATGAGATGAAGACAATTCTACAGAGAAAAAGAAAGATGTCAGATACAGAAAAGTTTGGAAAATAACTGAAAGAAAAGAAGGATAGGTAAATAAGGAACAAGTTCAAGAGATTGTACTTTTAGGCATTGTAGTGAAATATGAATCCACAAACAGAAAGAAAGAAATTAGAGCTCAAAGAGATGATGAATCTACCAATGAATATGATGATGAATGCACATCAGAGTAGGAATTGTTATGAACCATCCCCCTTAGAGACTCCTGAAAAGTAACATGAATATTAGACAGGGGGAGTCTATGTGATAGTTGTGACAGACCAAAGAACCATCCTTCGAGCAACTTGCAGAGTTTGAGTAGACAGATCCAGAGCAGTCAGTTTGCATAAGTACAATTTGATATATTAATCAGTTGTAGTAGTGAAGACTTCATGATAGTATAGTAATAAATGGGTCATCATTATGGATAGTTGTGAAGTAGAGTCTTAGACAATATGGACAGAGATGGATTTGTAGGAACACTTAGTAGGTTTGGATAGATATATGATAGTGGATGAGAGCATGGATTCATAGAGTGGTTCATAGAGTGGTTTAGAGACAAAGGAACATTGTGGATGTTAATTACACAAGAAATGGATTGAACAATGCTAATGCATTCCAAAATGACAGATATTTTTTGGACACATGCAGTGCATACAACAATTCACATTCAAATCAGAGTAATGATCAGAAACAACAATGGAAAAACTCCCTATGGGCTATGGATACAAAGACCAAAAAATGAGAATCACTTCAGAGTATTTGGAAGAAAGTGATGCATCAAAAGAGAAGATGGTGGAATGGGAAAGTTTGACTCTCATGTGGACAAAGGAATACTTGTTGGTTACTCAAGTAGAAGGAAAGCATACAATTGTTACAATTTGAGGTTGAAAAAAGTTGTGGAAATCATCAATGTAACAATTGATGAAATAGGTGGACGAGAATTAAAAGAATAAGAAAATGAGTCAGTGGAACAACTTTATGAAGAAGAACAAAAATATGAAGAAGAAGTAGAAGGGGAAGATGAAGAAGATCAGATAGAAGTAGAAGAGGAAGTTCAACAAGTGCCTCCAAAGACACCTAGAAAACGAGTACAAAATAATCATCCTTTGAATAAGATTATCAAAAACAAAGATGCAGGAGTTGAGACTAGAATAAGAAATTGTTCACCAGAAAAAATGCACCTATCACTCTTAGCTACGATTAAACCAAACAATTTTGAAGAGGCAAACAAGGATAAATTATGGAATAAGGCCATGGATGAAGAATTCGATCAAATAGAGAAGAATGAAACTTGAGAATTGGTTCGAAGACCAAAGAATAAGAATGTGGTTGGCACAAAGTGGGTTTTAAAAAATAAATTGAATGAAGATGGACATTTTACAAGGAAGAAAGCTATATTGGTATGTAAAGGATACACATAGGGTCAAGGAATCGAATTTCAAGAGACATTTTCCCCAGTTTCCAGAATGGAAGCAATTTGATTTCTCTTAGTTTATGCATGCTCCAGGAATATTAAAGTGTATCAGATGGATGTGAAATCATCTTTTCTGAAAGGGGAACTTGAAGAAGAAGTCTACATTGAACAACGAGAAGGATTTTGGTTGTCATAGAATGCAAATTATTTCTGTAAATTGAAGAAGGCCTTGTATGGTGTAAAACAGGCTCCTAGAGAATGGTACTCTAGACTAGATAAATATATACAGCAGGAAAGGTTCAGAAAATGAAGTGGAGACAACAACCTCTACATCAAGCTAACTCAATATAGTATTTTATTAATTGAAGTTTGTGTTGATGATATTATTTTTGGAAGTACCGATGACAGGTTAAGAAATAAATTTGAAAATGATATGGATAATGAATTTTAAATGTCATTACTTGGAGAAATATCCTTCTTTCTTATTCATTAGATATGTCAAAGCAACCAAGGAATTTTTATTTCTCAAACTAAGTATATCAGAGAAATGCTAAATAGGTTCAAAATGGAATATTGAAAACCAATTACCACTCCTATGAAAAACAGTTGCAAGTTGAGAAAATATGATAATTCAAAGTCTATAGACCAGAGGAAATACAGGTCAATGATTGGTATCTTAGTATATGTGAAAACATCCAAACCAGATGTAATGTAGACAGTTTGATAGGTGACATGATTTTAGGTAGCACAAAAGGAATCACATGTATTATCAGTGAAGAGGATTTTCAGATATCTCAAAGGAACATAAGATTTTGGATTATGGTATCCAAAAGGAAAGGATCTATCACTTATTTCCTACAAAAATGCAGATTGGGAAGTTTGCATTGATGACCAATGAAGAAACAATGGAGCAACATTCTACTTGGGTGAGTGTTTAGTATCTTGGATGAGAAAGAAACAATCATTAGTATCTTTATATACAATCGAAGCATAGTGTATTACAACTGTAGGATTTTGTACTCAGGTTCTATGGATGAAACAAACCTTGACAGATATATAGGTTGAGTATGATGAGCCCATTCCAATCTATTGTGATAATACAAGCACCATCAGTATCTCAAAGTACCCGGTGATGCACTCCAAGATGAAGCACATTCCATAAAGTATCATTTTCTATGGGAATAGGTTACAGAGAAGAGCATCAGAGTTGAATATGTGGGAACAAAAGAACAAGTGGCAGACATATTTACAAAACCGCTTCCAAGTGATGTCTTTAAGTATCTTCACCAGAGATTCGAAGTAATTTCTACTCCAAAATGAATGATTTTGAATGATTATCTTATATGTCTTAGATTTACACGAGGAAGAACCATAGAGAGGACAATTCATCTTGGGATATCAGTTTGAGGAAGATTTCATTCAGGGGGAGAATCCCCGTATGGAAATATACCTTTTCCATTTATGACAAAGGTGTTGGGTATGTGTTATATTCTTTGCATGTGTGTGTGTGGGTGCGTCATATTCGATAATTGTTTCTGACGATCCTTCGTAGTAGTGCCCTATTTGTGTTGTGTGCGTCAGGAAATTTCCTAGGGGGGTCCAAGGCAGGGACAGGTATGCCCCCCCTGGTTACATGCAACGTTCGGCATTGGGCATAACCCGGGGCCGACAGGGTTCGAGGTAGCGACCCAAATATTTTTTTAGGAGGTTTTTGTTATTTTTAGCGATTTACTAAAAATAATCCTGGTTTTAGGGATTAGGGTTTTGGTATCTACGAAATACATAAAAACATTGTATATATTGTATAGTGAATGTTGAAATTTGATATAATGAATATATGAAAGGTTTTCCTTGTATAAAATCTCTGTGTACTATGTGTATGAACCATTGATTAAATTATGTTTTGCTTAAGAATATATATGCATCGCTTTACTTCACAGGTTTAAAACTTACATGTGGTATTAGAGCTCGTTTTTGTCTTCAAAGGGACATCTTTGTTGTTGAGGGTTTGTCTTGGTTTTGATAGATCAAGTTTACCTTGGGTCTATGATAAACCTGGGTTTAGTGGGATCTTTTGCAGTGGTGATTTGAGTGTAGAAAGAAGAATTTCAAGTTATTCTAGAATCGATATAGAGAAGTTCAATGGTAAAAACTTTGAACTATGGAAGATGAAGATGGAGGACCTTCTTGTAGATAAAGAACAATGGATCATTGTGGATCCCGGTACACAACCAACTGGTATGCAACCTACTGGCACACAGATGACTGGTACACAACCTACTAGTGCAAAAACTACTAGTATACCACCTACTGGTATGTGTTACCCATGATTTTGGTCGTCATGATGATGTATTGATGATGGTGTACTCAGGCTCTTCATTAGAACTTTCTCCTGAGAAAAGTTACCTTCATCTCTTTCCAGAAATCACATTTTTGAGGACTGTTCGCAGGCTGCTAGTATATTTGCCTGCGAGAATGCATGATTCTCGCAAGCTGCCTTAAGCTAGGGTACGAGAAGTTCGCACTGTGTTGAAATGATAGGGTGCGAACTCTTTCTAAAACAAGGAAAAAGATGAATTCTCGATGCTTCTAGAAGGAATCTTCTAGAAGGATGAGATGGCATTCAAATGGTCATCCTAGTATTGGATTCGCTGATATTTTGGGATCATTCTTATCCAAGTAACTAATTCATTCTCTCCTATATATTGAGGGAATTCTCATGGAAAAGGTTAAGAAAAGAAGGTTAAGAAAGATTCATTGGAGAATCAGTGAAAGAATTGTGTGAAGGACTGATGCTACAGCAACTAAGAAAATCCAACAAGTTTATCAAAGGTGGTTGATCTTCTTCATGCAAGTGAGAAAGTGTGTGTGTCAGAGCCAAGGGCCATCGAAAGGAAGTTTGCGACATCAAGGATCAGGTTGTAATCTTTATTTTCCATTAATATGATACAGTAATATGTCCCTTTCCCATAAAGCTAAGTCCACTTTATTGTATAACTCCTTGATCATATACATAGATTGACTGTTGAATAGATTGTGCTTTCTTCACTTTGGTTGGTTTGTGTTGTCTTGGTCTTGGCTACACGAGAGCACTGGAGCAAAGCGGGAGAAACAAAGACCATATGAAGCAATCATAAGTTACATCATTTGTTATTGCCTCCTATTTAATTCAATGGTCAAAATCTAGGGAAAGAGTCATGTTCTGTCTTTCTTTGTTCTAGATCCAGGTGGATCTAGGGAGATCGGTTTGTGTCCGCACTTACGGATTTATCCAATAACAAAATTGGCGACTCCACTGGGGAACAATCCCATTTTATTTGTGGCTTTTGGTATTTTTCTGTGGCCATTTGCTCTGTTTTCACTTTTCTCCTGTCCTATCAATCTCTAGGTCTTCAGGATATCCTGATAGACCCTCTAGGTCCAGAGGCATTTTTAAATTTTTCTTCATTTTCCAAATTTTTTCTTATGTTAAGAGATTCTCGCACTGTACTTCATTGTAGCCTGCGAGAATAGGTAGATTTCTCACTCTGCCTTTAGGTTTCGGTGTGAGGTTCTTGCACCCTGCTCAAGGGTCACCTGCGATAATCAGTGATTCTCGCACTATGTAATATTGCCTGCCTACGAACTCAATTTTTCAAATTTTTGGATTTGAGTTTTGGCATTTTTAACTGCCCAGATCAGTTCGATTTCCTCATAAAAGTTTCTTGGACCATTTGATTGATATTTTTCTTGTCTTCGTTGGTTATGAACAATCTTAGGGTTTCAAGGTTTTTCTTGTCATTTTTGGCTTGACATTCGTTTCTTGACTTTTCTTGACAAAACCATTCTCTCTGTTTTTAGAATCTGAGTGTGTTTGATTAGTTAAGATCCAGTGATTGGTTGAAAGTTATTTTTTCTTGGTATTTATCATTTTCTTATGGTTTGAAAGATCATTTTCTTATGCAATTGACAAGACTAGTTTGGGTTTCTTTGTTTTAACAAAGTTCATTAATGTTTTTAGTGAAATTTTTGAAGCAAAAAGATTTAATTTCTTTCTTTATATTAGATTGGGGGCATCCTTGCATTTGAAGTAGCGAAATTGCATGATTCTTGGCATTTTTTTATCTTAAATTATGAAAAATTTTCCCCCTCATGGCCGGGGGGGGCGTGAATCGTGCATTGGTGTTCAGTACCTTTTTCTCATTTCTTAAGAATCTTTATATTGAGGAATTTAATGAATTTTGGGACATTGTGCATATGGGAATGATAAATGTTTTATCCTTCTCGTAACATAGATTTCATCGAACTGAAAAAGATTACATTTTCATATCTTTGCATAATTTTCGAGTCGGTCAAAACACCATATTGTCCACGCCATCTTCCTTTTGAGTAACAAAAGCCATAAAATAAAGTGCTTATAAAAATTGATTAGACATTTTTATATTTTCTGGTAGAAAACCTACATTAGATTAGTTGTAGGGATTTGGAATAGGTGTGAAATATAACTTTCCAAAGTTGCAAACAAACATAGAATCTTGAGTTAGGGAGCGTGTAAATCCACTTATTACATTTTGTCCTAGGAATCCCTTCTAACACAAGGGTCAAACACGAGGTCGCATTGAGACTAGCAGAGTTACTCACCCTACTTTGTTGGTCTTGGTGTAGAGATTGCACGTATTATGGGGATCACTCGAAGGTATACCTACAATGATGAATGGAATCCTTTTGAGTTGATTTCGGGCTAGATACCCTTCCCTTGCGTGTGGATCGGACTGTCGATTGTCCTCCCATGCCTTATTGTTATTGGTGGTGACCTTAGCGGACTTTCTCTCTAGGTTCTTACCCGAGGTGACTGTGGAGGGGAAAGTCTTCACAGTACCTGGAATTGACGTTGACCAAACTTACTCGGACTCCTTGGAGGGTATACCCACGATAATGTGTGGGAGCTTGCACCAGGGTGTAAGTCCGTTAAGTAGGTCGTCAACATAACTTTTCCACCCGCTCTATCTTAGCTCCTTCTTACATTGTTCCCGTGACGTTGGATTTCATCACCAACTAGTGCGTTCATCGTGAGAAGGTTTTGTCTACTTGCTTGCTTCCTAGATTTTTAGCCTGTGCTGTTTGTTTTCCCTAGCAGACTCTAGGTTGGATTTATTTAATGGCATCAGTTCCCGGAATGACCAATGAAGGAACCCCTGTTCCAGGGGAACCTTTTATTTTTCCTTCCTATGGAACCATCGGTCCTCCTCACATCGCTACTTTGAGCCTTCCAGGTCTCACTATTGGATTGCCGATGTGGTTGTTTTCCACTCAGGTAATGTCGAATGTAGTTAGTGCTTCAGTCAAAAGAAATTCCCCCCAAGAGCATCAACCTCATGTTGATCCTTCAACTTCTTCACTAGTAAGTTATTCTTCGCCTTCTTCGCTTGCAAGGTCTCCTTTCGTTTCATCTTCTTCGTCGAGTGAAAGTTCCAAAGCTAGTAACCTGGTGAATAAGAAGAAGAAGAAAATAAAGATTAAGAAGAAGAAATATAAACAAGGGTCAAAACCTTTAACCACTGTCAAACGTGTTGGAAAACAACCAGTTACTGTTGGTCGTGTTGGGAGTGTTGATGATGTCAAGATCACCCAAACAACCCATAAGCCCAAGTACCCTTGCAGGCTTTGTAAGGGTGGCCATCTTCTTAAGGATTTCCCTGGTCTACCCAAGGTTATAGAAGCATGGTCTACACATCCTCGCCAACCCATATTGTCATCCTCTGAACAACATGTTGATGACCTCCTGTCAACTAGTCATGATATGGTTGGGAAGAAGAAAAGTAGAGTCAAGTTCCCGTGCATGTTATGCAAAGGGAGTCATCTCACTCACCTTTGTTCTCGAATGGACGAAGCCTCAAAATTACTGGAAGACATGACTATTTCACAGCCTCAACTTCCAGCTGCTTACCATAAGCTTTCTCTCAACCCACTTGTAGTTGATGGAATGATCACTCCGGTCCCTTCACCAGTCAATCCAGTTGATCATATCGTCAATATAGTCACATCCTTAGTTGAACCAGTTGACACAATGGTTGATCCGATACCTTCCTCGGTCAATCCCACTCTCCCCTCAGAGAGTGAAACTAAAACGGTCGATTTGATCCCATCCTCGGTCGATCCCACTCTCCCGTTAGAGAGTGTCACCCAAGTGGTCGATTCGTTTACACCTGTCGACCCCATTCTCCCCTTGGAGAATGAAACCCAATTGGTCAATCTAATCTCATTATCGGTCGATCCTACTCTCCCACTAGAGAGGAAACCCGATACTGCCCATGTTTTTCTCGTTGATACAAAATCTACTGTGCCGAGGGGTATTCCTCCTTCTTCCGTAGGACCCCCTCCAAGTAATGAGTCCATCCGTTTTGATTGGGGTGTGCTAACTGGACCTCTTCTTCCCTCTCACTTTCCTTTCCATATTACAGTGCAGGTTTTTGGTCAGGACATTCCTCAGACCCTGATAGATGAAGGTTCAACTGTTTGTATTTTTTCCTCTATTGCTTGGAAAGCCTTGGGTTATCCTCCGCTTGCACTAGTTACACACAATCTGTTATCTTTTAAAAGAAGAACTATTCAACCTTTAGGGACCCTTCCTCAGTTTCCTGTAACTTTGGGAGGGAAAATTGTCTTCATTGATGTCATGGTAGTCCAAGACCCATTGGATTTATCTTTACTCCTTGGGAGAGATTATGTCTATGCCATGAAAGCTATTGTGTCCACTCTTTTTCGTGTGATATATTTCCCTCACTATGGATGGGTTGTGACTGTTGATCAACTTTCATTCATTGACCCCACCTGGATTGCCTCCCGAAATGGTTCTTATATGCAGACGGTATCACCCCCACCACAGGTCAATTATGTGGCATTGTCACCCATGGCTTCGACTTCTGATAACTTAGATCTAGTAGTTGACATGGTGATCTCTTCGATAGGGTTGTTAGAGCCTAATCTCTTTACTCCTGTCGCGACCCTCGACATGGTGTCCTTCCAGAGTGTGTTTATTCCTTCTAGTGAAGACCTCTTGGAAGCCATGACTAATTTTTGTCCCTTGACATGGTGTCCTTTCGGAGCATTGTCCTCTTGGAATCCATTATCAAGAAGGGAGATCCGAGGATAGTTTTTGCATATCTTAGGCAACCTCGTTAAAAAGTGAAACAGAGGTCTTTGAGCATAGTTTTGTAATTTCAAGATCGTTAAAAAATGAAACCACTTGAGGATAGTTTTCACATCTCTGTAGAAACTTCATTAAAAAATGAAATAGAGGTTACGAGCATAGTTCTTTTTTATATGTCAAGCTCATTAAAAAATGAAATAGTTTTCCCCCTCTTTGTTTGAGTCAAGTCCTTCGTCTAGTATTTGCAGCTTCTTTTCCTTCACCTTTGTCATTGGATGAAATGAATCTTGGGGGGAATTTGCCTTAGCCTCTGGACTTCATGCTGAAGTTAAGCCGCTAGTTTCTTAAGTTGGGGGCTAAGTACCCACCATCCATGTGTTATGCATTGGGAAGTCCAAGCATAGTTTTCTATGGTTCAATCTTGTGTAAAAATGAAACCACTTACCTCAAGCATAGTTTCCTCTAGTTCAAGCTTGTGTAAAAATGAAACCAGGTCCAAGCATAGTTTTGTTTAGTTTTTAAGCTTGTGTAAAAAATTAAAATCTATCCCAAGCATAGTTTTGTTTTGTTTTAATGCTTACGTAAAAATAAAAACAATCTCGAGCTTAGTCTTTGTTTTTTCTCGTTCTCGTAAATCAATGAGAATGTAACCGAGTATACTTTTATTACTTTTTCGGACTCGTAAAGCTTATACGAAAAAGAGACCCCCTAGAGTTCCCTTTAAGCTCTTTTCAGACTCTCTAAACATGAAAAGATTGTCGAGCGACCCTGTTCTTTTCACGCTCGTTAAAGTATTTGAAGAAAATGTTCGATGAGCGATAGTTTATCACTTTTTCGGTCTCATCGAACTATTTTACGAAAAAGGAACTGAAAGAGTTCTCTTTTAAGTGTTTTTTCAAACTCTATAATCATGAAAAACCTTTGGGTTTTCTATCTTTGGACTCGTTAAACAAACATCGATAGACCCGTAATGGGACCGAACCACTCCTTCCTAGGTTCATTAAACATACTCCAAGGGACTCGTCCGAAGGATGAGCTTACATCAACAAGCATATGTTATCCTCCTCAAGCTTGCGTAAAAATAAAGAGGTACTCGCCAGAAATGGTGGGGGGAAATTTGGGAAAGGGATATGTTTCATTTTCGTATTGATTGGCAATAAGTGTCTCTCTTGAACATGACACCCCCTATTCATCATTTGAAGACGGTTTGGGAAATCCATTTGTCTCTCATTCGATTTTCTACAAGGTCATTCCCTATGTCATCTTTGAGTCAATGTTGCCAAATCATTGGTCGTGTCATTCATATGTTCAAGAGAAGTCCATCAGAAACCTATATTGAGTTGGCCATCTACAATTATCCATTCTCTCTGTGTCAGCCTTCCCTGTATCCAGTCCAATTCACATCATACTCCGTTTCACCTTCAAAATCTGTTACTCATTTCGTGTCATTGATGGGGGATACATCAAGGCCCTCCTGTGACGAGTTTTGTTCCGTCGACTTCAGATCATTATCCGGAATCAAGACTTAGAAATTATTTGGTACCTTGGAGCTTGCATGACTCAATGGCAGGTTTCCTCACTTTTGACAGTGGGTTTACATCATCGACCCCTGATCGAAAGATTCCATCAGATGTTCGACTTCAACTCATTTATTCACACTCGATGGATTGTACTATGGTACCTTGGGAGTCATTGACATCAATGGTGATTTCCCTTGTACTTGTTAATAGTTTCTTCATTGACTGGTAATCAAGTGGTTTCTACCATGTTCGAATTCAACACAAGTAATCACATGGTTAGATTCGTACTTTGGGCGATGATATTGAAGACCCTGGATATCATCTTTGTGTTCCAGGTTGTGATGGAGTATGTATAATTTGTGACACATAGATCCACTGTGTATGTCCCGTGGCTATGTCGTCTTGATTTGAAATTTCTCACATAGATCCACAGTGTATTCCGGTGTCTATGCTATATTTTGACGTCATGGATCCATAATGTATGATTGGTGGCCATGAACCATGTCTATAATGTCATCAGTCTATGATATGAGTATGGGAATTCCTACCTCAGAATTGGTATATATGATATTCTGCATATTCTTGGTTGTTCGCAGGTTTCCGATTAGGTGTGCTCCTGGTTCTCGACACACACATGCAACTTACAAAGTCTATCGACTGTCAGTGGTTCCAACCTCATACTTTGGGGGGCATTCTGTTACCCATGATTTTGGTCATCATGATGATGATGATGGTGTACTCAGGATCTTCATTAGAACTTTCTCCTGAGAAAAGCTACCTTCATCTCTTTCTAGAAATCACATTTTTGAGGATTGTTCGCAGGCTACTAGTATATTCGCCTGCGAGAATGCATGATTATCACAGGCTACCTTAAGCCAGGGTGTGAGAAGTTCGTACTGTGTTGACCTGCTAGGGTGAAAAATCTTTCTAAAACAAGGAAAAAGATGAATTCTTGATGCTTCTAGAAGGAATCTTCTAGAAGGATGAGATGGCATTCGAATGGTCATCCTAGTACTGGATTCCCTGATATTTTGGGATCATTCTTATCCAAGTAACTAATTCAATCTCTCCTATATATTGAGGGAATTCTCATGGAAAAGGTTAAGAAAATAAGGTTAAGAAAGATTCATTGGAGAATTAGTGAAAGAATTGTGTGAAGGACTGATGCTACAGCAACTAAGAAACTCCAGCAAGTTTATCAAAGGTGGTTGATCTTCTTCATGAAAGTGAGAAAGTGTGTGTGTCTAAGACAAGGGCCATCGAAAGGAAGTTTACGACATCAAGGCTTAGGTTGTAATCTTTACTTTCCATCAATATGATACAGTAATATGTCCCTTTCCCATAAAGCTAAGTCCACTTTATTGTATAACTCCTTGATCATATACATAGATTGATTGTTGAATAGATTGTGCTTTCTTCACTTTGGTTGGTTTGTGTTGTCTTGGTCTTGGCTTCACGAGATCACTGGAGTGAAGCGGGAGCAGCAAAGACCATAGGAATCGATCATAAGGTACGTCATTTGTTCTTGCCTCCTATTTAATTCAATGGTCAAAATCTAGGGAAAGAGTCATGTTCTGTATTGCTTTGTTCTAGATCCGGGTGGATCTAGGGAGATCGGTTCATGTCCGCACTTACAGATTTATCCAATAAAAAAATT
>ML788199.1:462811-484366 GCA_009831015.1 Picea engelmannii | reverse complement strand
AATTTTTTTATTGGATAAATCTGTAAGTGCGGACATGAACCGATCTCCCTAGATCCACCCGGATCTAGAACAAAGCAATACAGAACATGACTCTTTCCCTAGATTTTGACCATTGAATTAAATAGGAGGCAAGAACAAATGACTTACCTTATGATCGCTTCCTATGGTATTTGTTTCTCCCACTTCGCTCCAGTGCTCTCGCGGAGCCAATACCAAGACAACACAAACCAACCAAAGTGAAGAAAGCACAATCTATTCAACAGTCAATCTATGTATATGATCAAGGAGTTATACAATAAAGTGGACTTAGCTTTATGGGAAAGGGACATATTACTGTATCATATTAATGGAAATTAAAGATTACAACCTAAGCCTTGATGTCGCAAACTTCCTTTCGATGGCCCTTGGCTCTGACACACACACTTTCTCACTTGCATGAAGAAGATCAACCACCTTTGATAAACTTGCTGGAGTTTCTTAGCTGCTGTAGCATCAGTCCCTCACACAATTCTTTCACTAATTCTCCAATGAATATTGCTTAACCTTCTTTTATTAACCTTTTCCATGAGAATTCCCTCAACATATGGGAGAGAATGAATTAGTTACTTGGATAAGAATAATCCCAAAATATCAGGGTATCCAGTACTAGGATGACCATTCGAATTCCATATCATCCTTCTAGAAGATTCCTTCTAGAAGCATCGAGAATTCATCTTTTTCCTTGTTTTAGAAAGAGTTTTCACCCTAGAATTTCAACACAGTGTGAACTTCTCACACCCTGGCTTAAGGAAGCCTTTGAGAATCATGCATTCTCACAGGAAAATATACTAGCAGCCTGCGAACAGTCCTAAAAAATGTGATTTCTGGAAAGAGATGAAGGTAACTTTTCTTAGGAGAAAATTTTAATGAAGAGCCTGAGCACACCATCATCAATAAATCATCATGACGACCAAAATCATGGGTAACAGTATGTCAAAGGAAGATTGGGAGAATTTGGACAGGAGAGCAAGGAGTATTATTTGGCTTTGCCTGGCAGATTCGGTGTTGTTGAATGTCTCGGGAGAATCTACAGCCAAGGAAATATGGGATAAGTTGGGGAATTTGTATCAATCAAAGTCCCTGGTAAACAAGTTCTTTCTTCGAAAAAAGTTGTATCATCTTAGGATGGAAGATGGAGATTCTGTAACAGAACATCTAAATGCCTTTAATACTCTAGTAAGTCAACTTGGCTCTGTTAATATTACGGTTGTAGAGCAAGATAAGTGTATTACTTTGTTATGTTCTTTTCCAGACTGTTGGGATAATCTAGTTGTAGCAATAGTACCACTCAATCTACATTAATGTATGAGGATGTAGTTTCATCCTTGTTATCTGAAGAGGTGAGGCAAAAAGGCATGGATGGTCACAACACAAATGATTTATTTGTAAGAGGGCGTACCCAAGACAGGAACCCTAGTAAGCCTTCTGGGTGGAGATATAAATCTATAGGTTGATCTATGTCTCAAGGAAAATCTTTGAGGAAATGTTAGAAGTGTGGTAAAACAGGGCATTATAAGAAAGATTGCAAGTCTAAGAAGGTTGAAAAACCAAAGGGATCTGATAGTACCTCTTTCATAGAGGCGAAAACTTCCACTAAAGAAGGAGGTGATGTTTACTTGACATCTACAAGTACACTTGCAGACTGTGATGTATGGTTGATAAACTCAGGTGCGTCATACCATATGACTCATCACAGGGAGTGGTTCTCTGAAGATGAAAAATATGATGGTGGTGATGTATTCCTAGGAGATGACTCGGCAAGAAAAATATTGGGACGTGAAAGAGTTAAGTTGATACTAAAAAATGGAAGGATTAGAACTCTCCCTAGGGTTCTGCACATTCCAAAACTACCCAAGAGCTTAATATCTGTAAGCAAGATGGAAGATGTAGGAGTGGATAGTGTATTTTGAAAGGGAACTTGCAAGATGGTACGAGGAGCAATGGTGTTGATGAGGGGAGTTCGGTGTTGAACTCTGTACAAGTTATTGGGAAGCACCTATACTAATGGGCGTAATAGTTTTTTTGTCCCTAAGAAGAGAAATGAAGGAGACAAGACCGATACTACCCTAGAAAATAAGACCATGCTATGGCATCAAAGACTAGGGCATATTAGAGAAAAGGGCCTGTGAACACTACACAGTAAAGGTATGGTTGAAGGTATGTCTAATTGCACTCTGGATTTTTATTTTTGTGAACATTGCATATATGGTAAATAGAATCAAGTAAGACTCCTATCTAGTGCTACAAGAGAAAAGGGGATGTTAGAGTTGATACATAGTGATTTGTTTGGACCTGTTCATGTTCCATACCTAGGTAAATCTGTGTATTATGTTTCATTCATAGATGATATTTCAAGGAACACATGGATTTATTTTCTTAGAAAGAAATATGAGGTATTTGATAAATTTAAAGAGTTTAAGGCTCTGGTAGAAAATCAGACAGAGAAGCAAATAAATGTATTGAGAGTAGATAATGGTGGAGAATTCTGAAAAAATGATGATCCAGGTGGATATCGATGGCCACCCACCATTTCCAAATGGCTCAAAACACTTTTCTGGCCATTTTGGCAATTTACTATTTTTAGTAGTTTTTCAGGTCCTGAACTTCTAGAGCCGTTTTGAGGCCCTAAACCATGTTTTTTTGGGTATGTTGCGGTTGCAAAATTTCGTCAAGATTTTTTTTGAAAAATGTTGTATTCCTTGGATAGATCTTTCCAATGGGCTACCATACGCCTAAAACGGAGATCGTATGCAAAAGTTACGACCCTGGGAAGTTGATGTACCAACTTACCCAAAAAGGGCCCACATGACTTTTGGCACTTCATCTCCTAGGGTTAGGTTTTTGGATGTCTAGGACTTTTGGCATTCATGTTTATTGTAAAAGGGCCTTCATAGCCTCATTGTAAGGATCTTCTTGCGAATGCGAGTAGCCATCACATCTCTTCTCAGAGATAAGCTGCCACCATTCTAGCGAGTCTTTAACTCTATATTTTTACAGTCTCTGTACATTTATTTCATTAATAGAAATTGTGTATTAATGTATATCTGTATTTATGGTTGCATCTCTGATACATTTGTGTTATATTATTGAATATCTGCGATATCTCTGTGCATTTCTCTATTATATCTCCGATCTCATTTCGTGCCAAAAATAATCTGGATCAGTGGTATCAGAGCAGGCTTCTCTTGATCGTTTTTTTCAGTGCATGTCCCCGACGAGGTCCGAGTATAGAAAGTTGGCTCTCGAGCTTGTCTCTCTTGAATACAATCACTCTCACACACCCAAGAAACCCTCAATGGCGGAAGAAAAGAAAAATGACGGAGCAGACGATCCTATCAATCTGTTTCTTGAGCAAGCTCTCACGAGGGACGAAATGATGGAGAATTTTTCCCACATCCTTCAATGCTTGTCGATACCATCAGGCGCATATTCATCAAGCGACCACTTTGGAGGCACCTCGCCTTTCAAGGTATAGGTTAATTTGGATATTCCCGTATTTGAAGGTCAAATAGATGCAGATTCCCTAGATAAATGGTTAAATCTGCTAGAAGGTTATTTCTCTGTTCAAAATTTTTCCGACAAGGAAAAGATCACCTTCGCACTCCTTAAGGCTCTCCCCCATGTCAAACATTGGTTGGAAACTTACTGGGAGTAGAGTTCCACAGAGGATTCTGGAATATATGGGGTTGAGCCCACTTGGGAATTTTTTGTTGATGCGGTAAAGGAACAGTACTACCCTGTTGGCAACTATGAGGACCAGTACATAAGATGGACCACACTACGACAAGAGAAGGGCCAATCAGTTCCGGAGTTCACCAATAGATTCCATACCTTGTGCACCAAGTTGGGTATCAAAGACTCTGAATGAAATTTGGTTCTGAAATACCGTGGTGCTCTACACAGATACATCCAAACTGAAATGGATTTTCTAGACATCTCATCACTCGATGCTGCCTATCGATATGCTGTTAAAATTGAGCAGAAATTTAAGCACCAGAACAAACGGGAGTTTGGGACTGCAAATCAACAACAACCAAAGTATGACAAAGACAACCCTAACAAGCAGTCTCCCGAAAACGAGTCCAAGCCACAGGAAAATAAGGGTCACAGGAAGACAAAGAAGGACACCAGAAAATGGTGCGATTTCCACAAAATCCCATGGCACAACAATGACGAATGTTGCTCAAAACATTCATTGGTGGCCTAGATCAAATACAAGGAGCCGAACCTTGATTCAAAATCTGATTATGAAAATACTGGTAAAAGACAGATCATCGACGCAGACCCCACTGCTATTGTCGCGACCACAGCAATTCAACCAGAAGAAACAACAGATCTAGAAGAGGGGGAGCGCCTTTTTCATTCACAGATGTGGGTGAAGGGGACCCCACTACATTTTATTGTTGATAGCGTAAGCCAGAAGAACATCATCTCAACAGAGGTCGTCAAACGGTTGGGATTATCGACAACACCACACCCACAACCATACAGCATTGGGTGGCTTCGCCAAGGACGAGATCTTTGTGTCAACCAACAATGTCGATTTACATACGGAATTCAATCCTTCAAGGATGAGGTATTATGTGATGTTGCCTCACTGGATGTATGTGATGTTCTCTTGGGCCAGCCATATATGTGGAAACACCATGCTATCTATGAGTCTCGACCCCGTAGTGTCATTATTACTCTAGGGGGGCATCTCTACAGGATACCAGAGGTAGTTCCAACTACTGCCCCACCTAAACAGTGCTACAAGGTAGTATCTCATACTACAAAATTTACCTTCTCCACAATTTGTTTAAAGGGTGAATAGAAGGATACTGCAGCCACCACAGCTTCGGCCCAAGAACCTTCTATCCAACAGAATCAGGTCAACAAGGTTAGAACAAAGTGAAAAGATTCCTTTTGCACATCATCCTCTCATGTATCTCTACTTGTTGAGCAGCCTCAATCGCAACAGGTTCATGACAGATTTCCACAAACTAAGCAACGCGACGTCTCTAGTAAGACAAACAACTCACCAAGATGCAGATTCAACAAATGATTTTCCCTCTCCCCCAGGAACTCAACGCAATGGAGAACATTGCTTCCTAAGGAGGGAGGATTGATCCAGGTGGATATCGGTGGCCACCCGCCATTTCCAAATGGCTCAAAACAGTTTTCTGTCCATTTTGGCAATTTACTGTTTTTAGCAGTTTTTCGGGTCCTGAACTTCTGTAGTTGTTTTGAGGCCCTAAACGACGTTTTTTGGGGTATGTTGCGGTTGCAAAATTTCATCATGAAATATTTCGCAAAATGTTGTAGTCCTCAGATATATCTTTCCAATGGCCTATCATACGCCTAAAAAAGAGATCATATGCAAAAGTTACGACCCCGGGAAGTTGATGTACCAACTTACCCAAACGGGGCCCACATGACTTTTGGTGCTTCATCTCCCAGGGTTAGGTTTTGGGATGGCTAGGAATTTTGGAATTCCTGTTTATTGTAAAAGGGCCTTCAGAGCCTCATTGTAAGGATCTTCTTGTGAATGCGAGTAGCCGTCACATGTCTTCTCAAAGATAAGTTGCCACCATTCTAGTGAGTCTTTCACTCTGTATTTTTACAGTCTCTGTACATTTATTTCATTAACACAAATCGTGTATTACTGTATATATGTGTTTATGGTTGAATCTCTGATACATTTCTGTTATATTATTGAATATTTGCGATATCTCTATGCATTTCTCTATTATATCTCTGATCTCATTTCGTGCCAAAAATAATCCAGATCAGTGGTATCAGAGCAGGTTGCTCTTGATTGTTTTTTTCAGTGCATGTCCCCGACGAGGTCCGAGTATAGCAAGTTGGGTATAGAGCTTGTCTCTCTTGAAGACAATCACTCTCGCACACCCAAGAAACCCTCAATGGTGGAAGAAAATAAAAACGATGGAGCAGACGATCCTATCAATATGTTTCTTGAGCAAGCTCTCACACGACAGAGGGACGAAATGATGGAGAATTTTGCCCACATCCTTCAACGCCTGCCGATGGCATCAGGCACATCTTCATCAAGCGGCCACTTTGGAGGCACCTCGCCTTTCAAGGTACATGCTAATTTTGATATTCCCGTATTTGAAGGTCAAATAGATGCAGATGCCCTAGATAAATGGTTAAATCTGCTAGAAGGTTATTTCTCTGTTCAAAATTTTTTCGACAAGGAAAAGATCACCTTCGCACTCCTTAAGGCTCTCCCCCATGTCAAAAATTGGTGGGAAACTTACTGGGAGCAGAGTTCCATCGAGGATTTTGGAATATATGGGGCTGAGCCCACTTGGGAATTTTTTGTGGATGCGGTAAAGGAACAATACTACCCTGTTGGAAACTATGAGGACCAGTACATGAGATGGACCACACTACGACAAGAGAAGGGCCAATCAGTTCCGAAGTTCACCAATAGCTTCCATACCTTGTGCACCAAGCTGGGTATCAAAGAATCTGAATGACATTTGGTTCTGAAATACCGTGGGGCTCTACACAGATACATCCAAACTGAAATGGATTTTCTGGACATCTCATCACTCGGTGTCGCCTATCGATATGTTGTTAAAATTGAGCATAAATTTAAGCACCAGAACAAACGGGAGTTCGCGTTTACAAA
This sequence comes from Picea engelmannii, assembly GCA_009831015.1. Classification (NCBI taxonomy): domain Eukaryota; kingdom Viridiplantae; phylum Streptophyta; class Pinopsida; order Pinales; family Pinaceae; genus Picea; species Picea engelmannii. The sequence continues at coordinate 477,690 of ML788199.1, read as the reverse complement.
TCCACAACAACCAAAGTATGACAAAGACAACCCTAACAAATAGTCTCCCGAAAACCAATCCAAGCCACAGGAAAAGAAGGGTCAAGGGAAGACAAAGAAGGACACCAGAAAATGGTGCGGTTTCCACAAAATCCTTTGGCACAACTCCGATGAATGTCTCTCAAAATAGTCATTGGTGGCCGAGATCAAAGACAACAAGCCGAACCCTGATTCAGAATTTGATTATGAAAATACTGGTAAAAGACAGATCATCGACGCAGACCCCACTGCTATTGTCGCGACTGCAGCAATTCAACTAGAAGAACCAATAGATCCAGAAGAGGGGGAGCGCCTTTTTCATTCAAATATGTGGGTGAAGGGGACCCTTCTACATTTTATTGTTGATAGCGGAAGCAAGAAGAACCTTATCTTAGCAGAGGTCGTCAAATAGTTGGTATTGTCGACAACACCACACCCGCAACCATACAGCATTGGGTGGCTTCACCAAGGACGAGATCTTCGTGTCATCCAACAATGTCGATTTCCATACGGCATTCAACCCTTCAAGGATGAGGGATTATGTGATGTTTCCCCACTGGATGTATGTGATTTTCTCTTGGGCCAGCCATATATGTAGAAACTCCATGCTATCTATGAGTCTCGACCCCGTAGTGTCATTATTAATCTAGGGGGGCATCTCTATAGGATACCAGAGGTAGTTCCAACTACTGCCCCACCTAAATAGTGCCACAAGGTAGTATCTCATACTACAAAATTTATCTTCTCCACAATCTGTTCAAAGGGTGAATAGAAGGATATTGCAGCCACCACAGCTTCGGCCCAAGCACCTTTTATCCAACAGAAGCAGGTCAACAAGGTTACAGCAAAGTGCAAAGATTCCTTTTTCACATCGTCCTCTCATGTATCTCGACTTGTTGAGAATCCTCAATTGCAACAGGTTCATGACAAATTTCCACAAACTAAGCAGCGTGACGTCTCCAACAAGACAAACAACTCACCAAGATGCAGATTCAACAAATGATTTTCCCTCTCCCCCGAGAAATCAACGCAATGGAGAACATTGCTTCCTAAGGAGGGAGGATTGATCTAGGTGGATATTGGTGACCACCCACCATTTCCAAATGGCTCAAAACAGTTTTCTGGCCATTTTGGCAATTTACTATTTTTAGCAGTTTTTCGGGTCCTGAACTTCTGGAGCCATTTTGAGGCCCTAAACGATGTTTTTTGGGGTATGTTGTGGTCGCAAAACTTCGTCATTAAATTTTTTGAAAAATGTTTTATTTCTCGGATATATCTTTCCAATGGGCTATCATACACCTAAAACGAAGATCGTATGCAAAAGTTACGACCCCGGGAAGTTGATGTACCAACTTACCCAAATGGGGCCCACATGAATTTTGGGGCTTCATCTCCCAGGGTTAGGTTTTTGGATGTCTAGGACTTTTGGCATTCCTGTTTATTGTAAAAGGGCCTTCAGAGCCTCATTGTAAGGATATTCTTACGAATGCGAGTAGTCATCACATCTCTTCTTAGAGATAAGCTGCCACCATTCTAGCGAGTCTTTCACTCTGTATTTTTACAGTCCCTGTACATTTCTTTCATTAATAGAAATCGTGTATTACTTTATATCTGTGTTTATGGTTTCATCTCCGATACATTTCTGTTATATTATTGAATATCTGCGATATCTCTGTGCATTTCTCTATTATATCTCCGATCTCATTTCGTGCCAAAAATAATCCAGATCAGTGGTATCAGAGCAGGCTTCTCTTGATCATTTTTTTCAGTGCATGTCCCCGATGAGGTCCGAGTATAGAAAGTTGGGTCTCGAGATTTTCTCTCTTGAAGATAATCACTCTTGCATACCCAAGAAACCCTCAATGGCGGAAGAAAATAAAAACGACAGAGCAGACGATCCTATCAATCTGTTGCTTGAGCAAGCTCTCACGCGACAGAGGGACGAAATGATGGAGAATTTTTCCCACATCCTTCAATGTCTGTCGATAGCATCAGGCGCATATTCATCAAGCGGCCACTTTGGAGGCACCTCGCCTTTCAAGGTACATGTTAATTTTGATATTCCCGTATTTGAAGGTCAAATAGATGCAGATGCCCTAGATAAATGGTTAAATCTGCTAGAAGGTTATTTCTCTGTTCAAAATTTTTCCGACAAGGAAAAGATCACCTTCGCACTCCTTAAGGCTCTCCCCCATGTCAAACATTGGTGGGAAACTTACTGGGAGCAGAGTTCCACAAAGGATTCTGGAATATATGGGGTCGAGCCCACTTGGGATTTCTTTGTGGATGCGGTAAAGGAACAGTACTACCCTATTGGCAACTATGAGGACCAGTACATGAGATGGACCACACTACAGAAAGAGAAGGGCCAATCAGTTCTGGAGTTCACCAATAGCTTCCATACCTTTCACACCAAGATGGGTATCAAAGACTCTGAACGACATTTGGTTCTGAAATATCGTGGGGCTCTACACAGATACATCCAAACTGAAATGGATTTTTTGGACATCTCATCACTTAGTGCTGCCTATCGATATGCTGTTAAAATTGAGCAGAAATTTAAGCACCAGAACAAATGGGAGTTCAGGTCTGCAAATCCACAAAAACCAAAGTATGAAAAAGACAACCCTAACAAACAGTCTCTCGAAAACCAGTCCAAGCCACTGGAAAAGAAGCGTCACGGGAAGACAAAGAAGGACACCAGAAAATGGTGCGATTTCCACAAAAGCCCCTGGCACAACACCGACGAATGTCTCTCAAAACAGTCATTGGTGGCCGAGATCAAAGACCAGGAGACGAACCCTGATTCAGAATCTAATTCTAAAAATACTGGTAAAAGATAGATCATCGACGCAGACCCCATTGCTATTGTCGCGACCGCAGCAATTCAACCAGAAGAACCAACAGATCCAAAAGAGGGGGAGTGCATTTTTCATTCACAGATGTGGGTGAAGGGGACCCCGCTGCATTTTATTGTTGATAGCGGAAGCCAGAAGAACCACATCTCAGCAGAGGTTGTCAAACAGTTGGGATTGTCGACAACACCACACCCACAACCATACAACATTGGGTGGATTCTCCAACGATGACATCTTCGTTTCAGCCAACAATGTCGATTTCTATATGGCATTCAACCCTTCAAGGATGAGGTACTATATGATGTTGCCCCACTGGATGTATGTGTTGTTCTCTTGGGCCATCCATATATGTGGAAACGCCATGCTATCTACGAGTCTCGACCCCATAGTGTCATTATTACTCTGTGGGGGGCATATCTACAGGATAAAAGAGGTAGTTCCAACTACTGCCCCACCTAAACAGTGCCACAAGGTCATATCTCATACTACAAAATTTATCTTCTCCACAATCTGTTCAAAGGGTGAATAGAAGGATACTGCAGCCACCACAGCTTCAGCCCAAGCACCTTCTATCCAACATAAGCAGGTCAACAAGGTTATAGCAAAGTGAAAAGATTCCTTTTTCACATCGTCCTCTCATGTATCTCGACTTGTTGAGAAGCCTCAATCACAACAGGCTCATGACAGATTTCCACAAACTAAGCAACGCAGTGTCTCCAACAAGACAAATAGCTCACCAAGATGCAGATTCAACAAATGCTTTTCCCTCTCCCCCGGGAACTCAACGCAATGGAGACCATTTATCTATAAGGAGGGAGGATTGATACAGTTCGATATCGGTGGCCACCCACCATTTCTAAATGGCTCGAAACAGTTTTGTGGCCATTTTGGCAATTTACTATTTTTAGCAGTTTTTCGGGTCCTGAACTTCTGGAGTCGTTTTGAGGCCCTAAACGATGTTTTTTGGGGTATGTTGTGGTTGAAAATTTTCGTCATGAAAATTTTTGCAAAATGTTGTAGTCCTCGGATAGATATTTCCAATGGGCTATCATACACCTAAAACGAATATTGTATGATAAAGTTACGACCTCGGGAAGTTGATGTACCAACTTATCCAAACGGGGCCCACATGACTTTTGGCGCTTCATCTCCCAGGGTTAGGTTTTTGGATGTCTAGGACTTTTTCCATTCCTGTTTATTGTAAAAGGGACTTCAGAGCCTCATTGTAAGAATCTTCTTGCGAATGCGAGTAGCCGTCGCATCTCTTCTTAGAGATAAGCTGCCACCATTCTAGCGAGTCTTTCACTCTATATTTTTACAGTCTCTGTACATTTATTTCATTAATAGAAATCGTGTATTACTCTATATCTGTGTTTATGGTTGCATCTCCGATACATTTCTGTTATATTATTGAATATCTGCGATATCTCTGTGCATTTCTCTAATATATCTCCGATCTCATTTCGTGCCAAAAATAATCTGGATCAGTGGTACCAGAGCAGGCTACTCTTGATCTTTTTTTCAGTGAATGTCCCCGACGAGGTCCGAGTATAGCAAGTTGGGTCTCGAGCTTGTCTCTCTTGAAGAAAATCACTCTCGCACACCCAAGAAACCCTCAATGGCAGAAGAAAAGAAAAACGACTGAGCAGACGATCCTATCAATCTGTTGCTTGAGCAAGCTCTCACGCTACAGAGGGACGAAATGATGGAGAATTTTTCATACATCATTCAACGCCTGCCAATAGCATCAGGCGAATCTTCATCAAGTGGACACTTTGGAGGCACCTCGCCTTCCAAGGTACAGGTTAATTTTGATATTCCCATATTTGAAGGTCAAATAGATGCAGATGCCCTAGATAAATGGTTAAATCTGCTAGAAGGTTATTTCTCTATTCAAAAATTTTCCGACAAGGAAAAGATCACCTTCGCACTCCTTAAGGCTCTCCCCCATGTCAAACATTGGTGGGAAACTTACTGGGAGCAGAGTTCCATAGAGGATTCTGGAATATATGGGGTCGAGCCCACATGGAAATTTTTTGTGGATGCGATAAAGGAACAATACTACCCTGTTGGCAACTATGAGGACCAGTACATGAGATGGACCACACTACTGCAAGAGAAGGGCCAATCAGTTCCAGAGTTCACCAATAGATTCCATACCTTGCGCACCAAGCTAGGCATCAAAGACTCTGAACGACATTTGGTTCTGAAATACCATGGGGCTCTATACAGATACATCCAAACTAAAATGGATTTTTTGGACATCTCATCATTCGGTGTTTCCTATCGATATGTTGTTAAAATTGAGCAGAAATTTATGCACCAGAACAAATGGGAGTTCGGGTCTGCAAATCCACAACAACCAAAGTATGACAAAGACAACCCTAACAAACAGTCTCTCGAAAACCAGTCCAAGCCACAGGAAAATAAGGGTCACAAGAAGACAAAGAAGGACACCGGAAAATGGTGCGATTTCCACAAAATCCCCTGGAAAAACACCGACGAATGTCGCTCAAAATAGTCATTGGTGGCCGAGATCAAAGACAGGGAGCTGAACCCTAATTCAGAATCTGATTCTGAAAATACTGGTAAAAGACAGATCATCGACGCAGACCCCACTGCTATTGTCGCGACCATAGCAATTCAACCAGAAGAACCAACAGATCCAGAAGAGGGGGAGCACCTTTTTCATTCACAGATGTGGGTGAAGGGGACCCCACTGCATTTTATTGTTGATAGCGGAAGCAAGAAGAACCTCATCTCAGCAGACGTCATCAAATAGTTGGGATTGTCGACAACACCACACCCGCAACCATACAACATTGGGTGGCTTTGCCAAGGACGAGATCTTCGTGTCAGCCAACAATGTCGATTGCCATACGACATTCAACCCTTCAAGGATGAGGTATTATGTGATGTTCTCTTGGGCCAGCCATATACGTGGAAATGCCATGCTATCTATGAGTCTCGACCCCATAGTGTCATTATTACTCTGGGGGGGAATCTCTACAAGATACCAGAGGTAGTTCCAACTACTGCCCCACCTAAACAGTGCCAAAAGGTAGTATCTCATACTACAAAATTTATCTTCTCCACAATCTGTTCAAAGGGTGAATAGAAGATTACTGCAGCCACCACAGCTTCGGCCCAAGCACCTTTTATCCAACAGAAGTAGGTCAACAAGGTTACAACAAAGTGCAAAGATTCCTTTTTCACATCTTCCTCTCATGTATCTTGACTTGTTGAACAACCTCAATTGCAACAGGTTCATGACAGATTTCCAAAAACTAAGCAGCACGACGTCTCTAGCAAGACAAACATCTCACCAAGATGCAGATTCAACAAATGCTTTTCCCTCTCCCCCGGGAACTCAACGCAATGGAGACCATTGCTTCCTAAGGAAGGAGGATTGATCTAGGTCGATATTGGTGGCCACCCACCATTTCCAAATGGCTCAAAACAGTTCTCTGGCCATTTTGACAATTTACTATTTTTAGCAGTTTTTCGGGTCCTGAACTTCTGGAGCCGTTTTGAGGCCCTAAACCACGTTTTTTGGGGTATGTTGCGGTCACAAAATTTCATGAAATTTTGTGTAAAATGTTGTAGTCCTCGGATAGATATTTCCAATGGGCTATCATACGCCTAAAACGAAGATCGTATGCAAAGGTTACGAACCCGGGAAGTTGATGTACCAACTTACCCAAACGGGGCTCACATGACTTTTGGCGCTTCATCTCCCAGGGTTAGGTTTTTGGATGTCTAGGACTTTTTGCATTTCCGTTTATTGTAAAAGGGCCTTCAAAGCCTCATTGTAAGGATCTTCTTGCAAATTCAAGTAGCCGTCACATCTCTTCTTAGAGATAAGATGCCACCATTCTAGCGAGTCTTTCACTCTGTATTTTTACAGTCTCTGTACATTTCTTTCATTAATAGAAATCGTGTATTATTGTATATCTATGTTTATGGTTGCATCTCCAATACATTTATGTTATATTATTGAATATCTGTGATATCTCTGTGCATTTCTTTATTATATCTCCGATCTCATTTCATGCCAAAAATAATCTGGATCAAATGAATGTGAAGAATTCTATAAGAAGTGTGGTATAGCAAGGAAAAAGACTACTCCATACACTTCTCAGCAAAATTGAGTTACAGAAAGTATGAATAGGACACTAAAGGAAAAATAAAGGATCATGCTCAGCGGTGTCGGGTTAGGACAAGAATTCTGGGAAGAGGCAGTGGGTACATGTTACCTTGTCAATCGATCACCTTCATCAGCATTGGATAATAAAACTCCACACGAGATATGGTCTGGAAAGAAACCCTCTCTTCAACATCTTAGAGTGTTTGGTTGTGATGCTTATGTACATGTTCCAAAGGAAAATATAAGTAAGATGGATAAAAAGGATGAAAAATGTATCTTTATTGGTTATAAAGATGGTGTGGAAGGTTATAAACTTTGGAACCCAGAAACCAAGAAAACTGTTTACAATCAAGATGTTTTTTTTAGAGAGGTAAAATATGTGTCCAAATAGGAATTCCTACCAACGCAAGATGAACCTGATAAAATAGAGATTGATTTGGATGATGAAAAATCTAAATCATTTGAAGAAGAGGAAGTGGAAGAAGAATAAGAAGAACCTCATACCCCAGTATTGAGGAGATCAGTGAAATATAGAAGGAAACCATAAATGTATAGTCCAACTGATTTTCATTCCAATTTTGCTTTATATATTACTGATGATGATCCTAGAACTGTTAGGGAAGAAGTGAATTCAGAGGATAGTAAAATCTAGAAGAAGGTCATGCTTGAAGAAATGGATGCCTTGGATACGAATGAGGCATGGGATATAGTTGAGTTTCCAGCTGGAAGAAAATCAGTTGGTAGTAAATGGTTGTTCAAGAAGAATTTTAATGCATAAGGTAAAGTGGAGAAATACAAATCTTGGTTAGTAGAAAAAGGTTATTCCTAGGTAGAGGGAATTGACTTTGGTGAGATTTTTTCTCCTGTTGCTAAGTTAACTTCTATTAGATTTATTTTATCTATTGTTTCTGCTTTTGATCTTGAAGTGAAACAGATGGATGTGAAGACAACATTCCTACATGGGGATCTGGAAGAATAAATCTACATGAAGCATCTAGAAGGATTTGTAGTGAAGGGAAAGAAAGAGATGGTTTGTAAGGTAAATAAGTCACTATATTGTCTGAAGCAATCACCTAGGATGTGGTACCAAAATTTTGACACATACATCCTTGGATTGGGATTTGTAAGAAGCAGGGCATATCACTTTGTATATTCCATGCAGGTTGGTAATCACTTCATTTATGTAGTGTTGTATTTTGATGACATGTTGTTGGTAGGAAATAATATGGATGTTATCAAGGAGGTGAAATCGCAACTATCCTCCAAATTTGACATGAAGGATCTCGGTGATGCTAACTTTATTATGGGAATGGAGATTAAAAGAGATCGTGCAAACATGAAACTCTGGTTGAATCAGAGAAAATATGTTCAGACAATATTGCAGAGGTTTAATATGCATGGAAGTAAACCGGTCAAGGTTCCTATTCCTATAGGTGTAAATTTATCTACAGATCAGTGTCCCAAGACACAGGAAGAAGAAGAGGACATGTCCCATGTTACATATGCCATTGTAGTTGGCAGTTTGATGTATGCAATGGTTTGTACTAGATCATACATTGCACATGCAGTGGGATTTTTGAGTAGGTATATGTCAAAACCAGGGAAGGAGCATTGGACAAAAGTAAAGAGGGTCTTCATGTATTTGCGTGGCACTACCAATTATGGATTGTGATACCAAGGAAGACCAGGATTGGACAAAGTGGTGGATATACATGGCTTTATTGATGCAGACTGGGCTGGTGATCTGGATCGCAGAACATCTACAAGTGGGTATGTGTTTAACCTATTTGGAGGAGAAATCAATTGGATGAGCAAAAGATAGACTTTAGTGGCACTCTCAACTACAGAAGCTAAATACATGGCAGCCACTCATGCAAGAAAGGAAGCAATATGGTTATAAAGATTGTGTTCAGGTATTGGGTTGGTACAACAAGCAGTGAGATTAGTTTGTGACAGTGAGAGTGCAATATTCCTGGAAAAGAACCCAGCTTATCATTCGAAGAAAAAGCATATTGATATTCAATATCACTTTGTGAGAGACATGGTTGAGGAAAAGAAAGTGTTGCTGGAAAAGGTTGACACTTTGAAGAATGTTTCAAATTCATTGAAAAACTCTGTAAGCACAAAAAAGTTCACCTGGTATAGAGTAACAATGGGCATTGTTGCCTGGATTGTTGACTATATAATATTAGGACCCCTGGATGCAAACAAAACAAAAAGTGGGAGAATGTTGGGTATGTGTTATATTCTTTGCATGTGTGTGTGTGTGGGCACGTCAGATTCGACAACTGCATCCGATGATCTCTCGTAGTAGTGCCCTGTTTGTGTTGTGTGCGTCGAGCACTTTCCTAGGGGGGTCCCAGGGGGGGGCAGGTATCCTCCACCCCCTAGTTACATGCAATGTTCGGAATTGGGCGTAGCCCAGGGCCGACGGGGTTTGGGACAGTGGCCCGAAATTGTTTTTGGGCGGTTTTTGCTATTTTTAGCGGTTTACTAAAAATAATCTCAGTTTTAGGGATTAGGGTTTTGGTATCTACAGAATACCTAAAAACATTGTATATATTGTATAGTGAATGGTGAAATTCGATATAATGAATATAAGAAAGGTTTTCTCGGTTGAGGGTTTCCAGTACAAAATCTCTGTGTACTTTGTGTATGAGCCATTGATTAAACTATGTTTTTATTAAGAATATATATGCATTTCTTTACTTCATAGGTTTAAAACTTGCAAAAGGGGGAGAAATTTATTAGATACAAAGGTAAATGCCTGGATAAAGAGCACATAGGCATGGTTCCAGGGGGAGTGATGGTCACAGGGGGAGAATAAGTGATATGCCTTCAGTATTACATAAGATTGTTGTCATCAATTCCAAAGGGGGATATTTTTTATTATTTGGGTTTGTTTTCATTGATGTCAACCCTTGAAAAACGTTTGGTAGCGAATTTCGATAGCACAAAGGTTTGGGTAGTGGACCCAAGTTTGTTTGATGTATCATGGTATGATTTTTAAAATATTTGAAGGTAATACTATTCTAGATGGATAATACATGTCATTTCATTTCCGGTTGTATGTGTAATGACACATAACTCCTCACGGTTAGAGATTTATGGCCATGTGAAGTTGGAGAACCCTCATGAGTCATCTAGAAGACCCAAAAGGTCAAAGTAGTGAAAGTGGTTGCAAAGAAGAAATTATTTAAATAACAAAGTGAAGTGATAAGTGTACTATAAGTCAAAGTGGATACAAAATAAATTGTTTAAATAATAAATTTAATGTGTAAATTACTAAGTGGACAAGTGGCTTGAAACCCCTTGAGGAAGCTACATAAAAGTATGAATAAGAGGCAAGGGTGTCTCATTTTAATTAAACTTGAACATATTGAATATCTATAAGTGATTGAGGTAGCCAAATGATATCTAAGTAGAATTTTAGAAGGAAGGTGAACTAAAGAAGGCAAAAATTCAAGGGAGGATAAAAAAATTTGATGATGTTTTCTAAGGTATGTTATTTACAGGTCATCTCACCATTTTCGCAATATTTTTTTTTTAGAATGATTCAGACCACAAAATATGGAGGCCATTGAGGAAACATATCCAAATAGTTTTGATAAAATTTTTATCTTGTGGGTCGTTGTATTTTTGGAGTTACACTACGTGGAAAATAGGGTTTGTGGCTAGTCCTAAAATTAGTCTAAAACATGTGTTTTAGGTAAAAACGTCATAACTTATTCATAACAGTTCCAAATTTAGTAAGACCAAAAGTATTGGTTAGAGTATAGTATGTAGTATTCTCTGTACCATTTTCATATCTATACAACAAATATTCTGTGTGGGGCACACTCTATAAGTTATCTCTCTAGAATAAGCCATAATTCAACAAGGTATGCCATTTTTTCTATAACTCCTTTTCCGAGAGGTTTCAAGCAATGAAACCTAGAGGAATTGCATAAAAGAAAATGAAGAAAATTGTGTACTATTTTTAGATCTTTATTCATTACAACAACATAGTTATGATTATTTCAAGTTAGGGTTGTTGACTAATCCAAAATTAGTCATGTGTGACTAAAGTAAAGTTTGATAAAAATACTAGTGTCTTGTTGTTAAAGTTAAGGAAGGTTTGCAAGTATGTGATAAATACACTAGGTCTATTACAAAGTTAGAAATCATATTTGGATGATGAAATTGATGATGTATTTGGTTGAGGCACATGTTGGGTACATGGTTGAGACAAGTAGTTGATGACTTGACACACATGATTTTTATACTTGATGATGTTGGTTCATATTGATGAGTCATAGTTTGTGTGTATTTGATGCATGATTGGTACAATTTGGTGCATAGTTGATGCACTCGTTGATGGTATAGGTTGGTGCATGGTTGATGCACTTGTTTATGGTACAGGTTGATTATAGGTTGTTTGGGACATGTTGTTACAGGTTGTTTGGTGCAGGTTGATTTGTTCATGTTTACAACAACATGTCTTACAGTGATAGTGTGACAGTGGTTCCATCATTCTCTTCTAAAATAGGGTGGTTGGATGGGGGAAGGAAAGGTTGTTGTATCCACCGTCCAGTTGTAGCCGAAGAACATAGGGTGTTGTAGCCTCCCCGTTGTCGCCAGAGAATTGGGGAGTTGGATCTTCCCCCAGGTTGTATCCTATGAAACTAGGGGATTCGAACCTCCTTCCAGTTGCAACTAAAAAACTAAGGAAGTTTGTTCTTCTAGTGAAAGTAATTCTTAAAGACATATAAGAAAAATCATTATGCGGTTTTCTCCCACTTTGGGTTTCCACGTAAAAACAATGGTGTAATGCGTATGTGTATGATTTCTCATTTGTTCATTGTTTATTTACACTGAAACTATTTGATGATAATGATAAATTGATATAACACTTGTATTTTATGGTTAAAAATGATTAAATTGCTTAATTATTGATTCACCCTCCTCTCAATAATCCAACGACTGAAAAATTAAAAAAAAACTAACAAGAATAGAAGTAATGCACTCGTCACCTCAGGGGACCTCCGGGTTCAGTGAATGTCGCTTGAGAAAAAATGTAGAACTAAACTTATAAAACTAAAACACATGACACGTGTAATTAATATTAACTAGAGATTTTGTATTAATATTATATCAATGATACATAAGTACAACAATTTGATATCATATCCAGTGTTATTGTGAAGGTTCTCATAACTGATATATATACATTGCAAAATAAGATCTTGGAAATATGAAACCCACAGATCCTCAAAATAGTTTTAACTATAGAATAATGCATATGCGTTCACAACAATAGTTTTGGAAGGTTTCTGGATATATGGAATGAATTTGATAAACCCACGTATGGACAAATTCATGATGCAGGAAATTATCATATTCAATATTGTTTCCACCTCGTGTTGATTTGGCATGGATCCAACTCACATACTCTGCCACTTTCTCATGCATTGACCATAACTTTGACTTGGATCTAGTTCTAACTTGGCAGAATCTCGATCTAGGATGATAGGTGGATGAGAATCGAATTCTTATTTGGAATAATATTGAAGCCACAATCTCGATTTGGAGTGAGCACAACCATGTAGAATTACGATTCTATTACATAAAAAAATTAGTGGCTATATAAATATATTTAAGTTTCTACATAATCTATGATTTTGTAGTGAATTGTTGAAATAATAACTATTTAGATTAATCTCCATAAGCAATAATACAAATATGATAGAATGAAAAATTTAACTTGTATATTATTTGATATACAAATTATGTAGATTAGAGAGATAATCATGGAAAAAAGGGTAAATGTAGTGTAATATAGTTCATAAGCATAGGTTTTGGATGGAAATTTGAAATAGGAAAGTGAAAAAAAGAATATGATTTGAGGACCCAACAAACACTTTATAATTAAATCTAAGACAACTTACTACAAATGATATTGTCAATCATGAGGGTGTTTCTCTCCTCCTCAACCCTACTCTCTCATCTATGACACCCTACAATAGTTACAAGAATTAAAGCGTAAAATTTAAAAAAAATACCTAAAACCAATTGCATTTATGATACACAACAAGTTCCTCAATGAATGATCTCACTGTGAATAACTCATGCAATAGACAATATTCACTAACAAGTGGAGCACTCGTCTGTACAAGATTCTTTGAGAAAACTTCTATTGTCACATAGACTATGGTATCTACATCAAATCATGGATGGATGGATGGATGAGTGAAGTGGTTTAGCCACCATGGATGAAACAATTTAGAATGTAACAAGGAGGACTTGTGGCTAGTTTATGGGTGCCTCCATTATCGATGGATGATATGGAAAAGGTTGAGATAAAACCCCATAAGTTGTACGAGGGATAGAAGAAAATTTTGGTTGGAAAGTGGTATCCCAAGAGCCAAGGTAGGGTGGCCAAGGATCATACTTTCCCTATTGTTAGGGGAAAAAAGTGGGGTAATCTATCCCTCTGAAGTGGACATGGTTCATCATTGTATGATACCACAACCCACATAAACACAACAATATGATATTTTATTTCTCATAAATTGTCTCTGGAAATAAAATAAATATCTTAATTATATATCAAAATAGCATAAGATCAATGAGATTGTTAGAGAAAAATCAAAGCACTTTGGTGAAATTATCGAAGGTCATGTTGACCACACTAGTACATAAGAAATTCTATCAAAATACATACATGGAATCAATTGAAGGCCACACTAAAAAAATGAGGATAGTGATTGTCAATCTCTCCCTACTATTTTCTTCCAAGTTTGCTCAATTTCACTCAAAAATGCACAACACGGTCTATTGGTGAAATAGACTTGCCATACACCTTTTATTAAATTTCCCCAAGGGAATTTATCCACATTCTTCCTAACGCCCACCTAACACAAAATTAGCCTATCAATGAAAAAAAGTTTACATGTTCTTAAACACATGCAGGCATTCTTGTGTGAGCACTTTTGTGTTCACCACGTTGTCACTTTTTTGTCCATGAACTTTTTGTGAATACCCATAAGGTATCCAAAGAAACTTCTATGTCATGACGAAATATGAAAAGAGCGTTAAAAACTTATTGCATGAATGTTCTTCTAGGTTATGTGATTAACTCAAGAATGAGTCATGGAAGTTCAAAGCTTGAAAAACAAAAGGAGGGCCTCCAATCCATTTTTCCTTCTTCAAATGACAAAGAGAAAAATGGTATGGTTCTTGTTCAACACCACCATACACCTTTAATTTCCCACATAGTTTTGTGTTTTTACTTATTTATTGGTTGTTGTTTCATTGGCCTTGGAAAATAATTTGATAAAGTGCCCAAAACTAAACTTTAGAATAGATTAGAAGAACTAAAAGTTATTTTCAACATGAGATTTGCAACAATAAGGCTCTACTATAATGTTATTACCATGTTTAAGAACATAGATCGATAGTTGGAAGAAATTAATAGTAATATAGGAGTTAAGCAAGGTTGTGCCCTCTCCCTTATCATTTTTGACATATATATCAACAAGTTAAAGGGATTCTTAAAAGAAGCAAGATGTGTTGGCACTTTCTATTGGAAGAGTTAGTCATTATCCTTCTTCTTTATGTTAACTATATTTTTTAGATGGTTAAGGATTTTCAAGAATTTTTTTTAATATGGGTATCACTATTAATGTTAACAAAACAAAAGTCATGATAATTAAATAAAAAAGATAACGTAATCTAATTTCATGTATAATAATACGAATATGAAGAAAATAACTTTAATTGAATATTTTGGAACTCATATTTGAATATTTTGGAACAATTTTAAATAGGATAAATAAAAAGAGCAAAACATATTATAAACTTAAAATTTTAATAAT
>ML788199.1:257620-270628 GCA_009831015.1 Picea engelmannii | reverse complement strand
ATGACATAAATAAAATAACATTACTAATATAATATGCCCCAATTAAGGGGTTATGAGCCAATATTAGGGCTTAACACGTATAGTGGGAATATCTCCCTCAAGGCATTTAACCTTCTCCTCTAAATATTCTTTCTTCTCATAACATATTTTCTCCACATGTATAATATTTCAACAATAATTACATGACTTCTTATTTTGACATCACTAGCTTCTATCTCTCTGTCCCTTAGGTTTCTGGTAATGGAATCTAGTTCTCTATGTAGAAGTATAAAACCTTATTATTTCCCTATGAACCAACTTTATCTTTCCCTTGAACAAGTGGGATTGATGTTTACCACCAACCTTTCCTTCTTCAAGCACTCAGTGCTAATCAATAATCAAAAGGCCAAAAATATATTTAAGCGTGTAATCCTTACCATATTCCTTTCATGCTTTCTAGTGTAACGACCTCCGTGTTACGACAAAGACTCTTTAATAGGTGAATTTTTTTTTTGTGTTAAGGTGTGTGCACGTGTAGAAGTAACAGACACACTTGACTCTACGTCGCCACCCGACTTCCAAAAAGACGCAACCACGAGATACCAAAAGAAGACAAGGGTGCACAAAAAGTAGCTGCAAGCAATGAACGACCAAAGACATAAGGCGCACTACACAACATTTAACGACATACTGGGTTATGCACAGTATGAACACAGAGGGAAGAATCCATAGTAGTAGGTCTTACTATTTCTGCACAGGAAAGCAGGGCGTTTAATCTTAGTTCTCTGCTCCGGAGAGAGAGAAGGTCAGATAGGCTCTTGGCCGACTACTCAGGCAGAAACTAGTAATCCCCTCAGGTGTGTCGCAAGAGTGGAAACCCCACCTTTAAAGGGCCCGAGACTCTTGATACGGCACAGGATCCCTCATACAAAATAATCACACACATACTTATATACTGGGCTACAGTGAGGTGGATACATCCCACCCGACACAAGCAACCACACAAGGCAAGACCGCCAAGAACTACAAAAATCAAGGACCACCACTACCACTATGGGAGACACAAGTCAGAAGGACTCTAACATCGACCAAACACTATGGAAACTAAATGACCTTAGTCGTAGACCACATTCTCCATTTGTTTTCTGTTAAGTGTCGCGTCACCCACCCAGTCTTAACCAATGTACATTAATTAAGTACACCTCCCGGTTACTGAACCATAAGAACTTACCACATCATCACCATATCATAACCATATCCTCACCTTCTACATCACCTTAGTGGTGCAATTAAAATAAGGGTGACCTTACGTTTGTTGGATATGAAAATCAACAGAACTACCAAAAGCCTAACCATAATTAACCACGTAATTACCTTTATAAAGAGAATAGTATTGTAATTTGAACTAAGAAAGGATTTTCATTACCAACATGGTAAATAGCTAAAAATCAATGTTAACCTAATAGTTTAAAATCAAATGGGAATCGATGTTCTAATCGGGTTGCAGAGAATTTTCTTAGCATTTAATTCGAGTCAATAAGGGCCCGACATTACTAACATAAAACATCCCATTTTAATGTTACAATAAGATAGCCATAAAGTAATCGATCACTACATTCATTCTTCACCCCAATTAAATGGTAATTAACAAAATCATGGCAATTTCATAACAATTAAATAAAAACCAATTACATAACAATTTTAATAACAATTAGACGAATGTCATTACCTTTACATTTCATAAACTAATCAGATCGTTACCTTTTCATTTCAATTATTCCATTAGCAATAAAGAGGTTACATTAACTAAATCATAATAAATTGTTGTTCTTAGTGTCAAGGACCTTACCTTCCCTGTTGCCAATAAAAATGATTAAATCAACTTTTAAAAGTCAACCATATCATTATTTTTACGATATAATAATATTGTAAAGGGCATAAACCTAATCTTACATTTGAATGCTAACATAGCATTTTTCATTATAGCCTCAACCTTGGCTGGATCCACGGCGATGCCTTTGCTGGAGATGACGTGCCCTAAGTAGTGAATCCTTGATTGGTAAAAAGAGCATTTGGACAACTTCCCATACAATTTTTGTTCTCGTAAACATTGTAGTACCAAGTACAAGTGCTCGTCATGCTCCTCCGTCATCCGAGAGTAGATCAAGATATCGTCAATGAATACTTGGACGAACTTGTCCTAGTACTTGCGGAACACCCTGTTCATCAAACTCATGAATACCCCTGGGGCGTTTGTCAGTCCAAATGGAAAAAAAGTAAACTCGTAATGTCCAAATCTCATCTTAAAAGCAGTCTTAGGGATGCATCCTCCTTGATCCGTAGCTGGTGATACCCAGATCGCAAATCGATCTTGGAGAACACCGTCACACCCTTCATATGATCGAACAGATCATCAATTCTTGGTAAGGGATATTGATTCTTGATCGTAGCCTTGTTTAGTTGACGATAGTCAATGCAAAGCCTCCACGATCCGTCCTTCTTTCGTATGAAAATAACTGGTGCACCCCATGGTGACACACTAGGACGTATCAGTCCCATGTCCAACAACTCCTTCAGTTGCTTTTTCAACTCTTGCAACTCCGGGGTCGACATCCTATAAGGAGTTCTTGCTATCGGCTCGGTTCCCGGTTTCAGGTCTATGGTAAACTCCAGTTCCCTTTCCGGCAGCATCCCAGGCAACTCCTCCGAAAAAATGTCCGCAAACTCCTTCACCACTGGAAGGTGTTCTAGAACTTCCTCTACTCCCTTCTCGTTTACCGCAAGGATCACATAAAGTTTGCACCCCTTGCACATACTCTTTCGTAACTGTAAGGAAGAGATGAACCGCAGGGAAACTCCCTGGTTCCTTCCTACAATCACATGTCTCTGTCCTTAGTCATCAACCAAGTTCAGCCGTTTCGTCTTACAGTTGAGAATCACATCATGCATTTCCAACCAATCCATACTGATCACGACGTCATAATATCCTAAGGTCGTGACGTACAAGTTGACCCTGGTGACAAACTCTCCCAGGTTAAGGGAACAGCCCGTAACCTTTCCTCCCACCTTCTATTTGGATCCCAAAGCCATATCCATGAAGCTAAAATCATCCTGTTCGACTTCCTTTAGCTTAATCCTTTTTAGCGTTGCACCAGAAATGAAACTCTCAGTAGCTCCTGGGTCTATCAAAACACTAAGGGTCTGGTCAGTGACAGTACCTGTCGTCTCGAGCATAGTCGACTAGTGCTCTGCCTAGCGGTTGTTCACCGCTGCATGAATCCGATGGGACTTGCCCATATCTCCCACGGTAGCGGGTCCAGCTGATCCGGACATCCTGGTCCTCTCCACAGGACAGTTGCGCTGGTAGTGTGGCTCCCCACACGTCCAACACCCCTTCCTCGGCCCAGTAGTCCTGGTACCCAAAGTAGAAGATGACTGCCCACCTACCTGAAACCCTGATCTGTTATGATGAGCAAGCCTAAACTGCTGCTGTTGCAGGCGACGTTGTTGCTGCTGCTATGGTCCTCGATAAGGTGTCTGCTGTTGAGGCGGCGGTCATCGAGGTGTAGTGAACATGGATCCCCTCTGGAAGCCACGATGTCCTGGTGTATGTATCGCTGGTGTCTGATGTCGCGATGCCCCCGATGAACTCTTCCCTGTGGGTCTCTCTAGAGTCCTGGTCTGACCCCCACTGATAAGCTCCTCCTCAGCCATGAGGTCCTTTTGGACAACATCATGCAAGGTTTGAGGAATCAAGATCCTAACCTTTGCACACAGACTACCATTAAGGCCAAACACAAACCGATTGACCTTGATTTTCTCTGTGTTAAGGTGTGGATCAAACCGAAGAAACTCCATGAAATGTGCGTCGTACTCGGGCACCGTACGACCTCCCTGTCGCAATGTGTTGAACTCGTTGAGCTGACGCTCAATGAATTTCTCAGAAAGGTACCTCTCTCGGAACCGTTCCTCGAACAATTCCCATAACACATCTTCCACGGCCATGTTCAGATGCGGCAGGAGCGTCTTCCACCATAGAAGAGTGCTCCCCTTCAGTTGAAAGACCACCATGTGGACCTTCATGTTGGAGGTATAATCGTGAAGTGCGAAGCACATTGCCATATTCTCCAACCATGCCTCGACAACTGTGTCGTCCGGGGCACCAAAGAACTCGGAAAATTTTACCTTCTCGAGTTCACGGTGAATGCTACCTGTGACGGCCGGTGCACGCGGCAGAACCTCAGGGGGTGCCGGCACCCTGGCCGCGTCTCTGTCCAAATGGATGATCAGAGCCTTGAAGATGCGCTCAAAGGATCTCATCATCTTAATAACATCACCAACTACTATATGTTCATGTCCGAGCACCTGCTTGCCTCCCTGGGGGTTAGACCCCTTAGGCGTGGATGCAGCTGGAGGCGTCTCGCCTCCTCTCCTAGCACCTCGTCGTCTGCCTCCGCGGTGTCATCGAACCATGATTACCTGCACCCAAACAATCAACTCGATCAGAAACAGTATAATAAACCCAACTCATGTCAACAAAAGTTGTAGCGAATCCCAAGTCGTGGGTCGAACTAGCTCTGATACCATATGTAACGACCTCCGTGTTACAACAATGACTCTTTAGCAAGTGAATTTTTTTTTTGTGTTAAGGTGTGTGCGTGTGTAGAAGTAACAGACACACTTGACTCTACGTCGCCACCCGACATCGAACAATATGCAACCACGAGATACCACAAGAAGACAAGGGCACACAACAAGTAGCTGTAAGAAATGAACGACCAAAGACATAAGGTGCACTACACAACATTTAATGACATACTGGGTTATGCACAGTACGAACATAGAGGGAAGAATCCCTAGTAGTAGGTCTTACTATTTCTGTACAGGAAAGGAGGGCGTTTAATCTTTGTTCTCTTTTCCAGAGAGAGAGAAGGTCAGACAGGCTCCTGAACGACTGCTCAGGTAGAAACTAGTAATCCCCTCAGGTGTGTCGCAAGAGTGGAAACCCTGCCTTTAAAGGGCCCAAGACTCTTGATACAACACAAGATCCCTCATACAAAATAATCACAGACATACTTATATACTGGGCTACAATGAGGTGGATACATCCCACCCGACACAAGCAACCACACAAGGCAAGACCGCCAAGAACTACAAAAATCAAGGACCACCACTACCACTATGGGAGACGCAAGTCAGAAGGACTSTAACATCGACCAAACACTATSRAAACTMAATGACCTTAGTYGTAKACCACATTCTCCATTTKTTTTYTGTTAAGTGYCGCGTCACSCACCCAGTCTTAACCAATGTACATTAATTAAGTGCACCTCCCRGTTACTGAACCATAAGAACTTACCACATCATCACCATATCATAACCATATCCTCACCTTCTACATCACCTTAGCGGTGCAATTAAAATAAGGGTGACCTTACGTTTGGTTGGATATGAAAATCAACAGAACTACCAAAAGCCTAACCATAATTAACCACGTAATTACCTTTATAAAGAGAATAGTATTGTAATTTGAACTAAGAAAGGATTTTCATTACCATCATGGTAAATAGCTAAAAATCATTGTTAACCTAATAGTTTAAAATTAAATGGGTATCCATGTTCTAATCTGGTTGTAGAGAATTTTCTTAGCATTTAATTCAAGTCAATAAGGGCCCTACATTACTAACATAAAACATCCCATTTTAATGTTACACTAAGATAGCCATAAAGTAACCGATCACTACATTCATGCTTCACCCCAATTAAATGGTAATTAACAAAATCATGGCAATTTCATAACAATTAAATAAAAACCAATTACATAACAATTTGAATAACAATTAGACGAATGCCATTACCTTTAGATTTCATAACCTAACCGGATTGTTACCTTTTCATTTCAATTATTCCATTAGAAATAAGGAGGTTGCATTAACTAAATCATAATAAATTATTGTTCTTAGTGTCAAGGACCTTACCTTCCCTGTTGCCAATAAAAACGATTAAATCAACTTTTAAAAGTCAACCATATCATTATTTTTATGATACAATAATATTGTAAAGGGCATAACCCTAATCTTACATTCGAATGCTAACATAGCATTTTTCATAATAGCCTCAACCTTGGCTGGATCCATGGCGATGCCTTCGCTGGAGATGACGTGCCCTAGGTAGTGAATGCTTGATTGGTAAAAAGAGCATTTGGACAATTTCCCATACAATTTGTGTTCTCGTAAACATTGTAGTACCAAGCACAAGTTCTCGTCATGCTCCTTCGTCATCCGAGAGTAGATCAAGATATCATCAATGAATACTTGGACGAACTTATCCAAGTACTCGCAGAACACCCCGTTCATCAAACTCATGAATACCCCTGGGGCGTTTGTCAGTCCAAATGGCAAAACAGTAAACTCGTAATGTCCAAATATCGTCTTAAAGGCAGTCTTAGGGATGTCATCCTCCTTGATCCGTAACTGGCGATACCCGGATCGTAAATCGATCTTGGAGAACACTGTCGCACCCTTCATATGATCGAATAGATAATCAATTTTTGGTAAGGGATATTGATTCTTGATCGTAGCCTTGTTCAGTTGACGATAGTCAATGCAAAGCCTCCATGATTCATCCTTCTTTCATATGAAAATAATTGGTGCACCCCACGGTGACACACTAGGACATATCAGTCCCAGGTCCAACAACTCCTTCAGTTGCATTTTCAACTCTTGCAACTCCGAGGTCAACATTCGATAAGGCGTTCTTGCTATCGGTCCAGTTCTCAGTTTCAGGTCTATGGTAAACTCCAGTTCCCTTTCCGGCAACATCCCAGGCAACTCCTCCGGAAAAATGTCCGCAAACTCCTTCACCACCGGAAGGTGTTCTAGACCTTCCACTACTTCCTTATCATTTAGCGCGAGGATTGCATAAAGTTTTCACCCCTTGCGCATACTCTTCCATAATTGTAAGGAAGAGATGAACCGCAGGGAAACTCCCTGGTTCCTTCCTACAATCACACATCTCTGTCCTTCATCATCAACCAAGTTCAACCGTTTCGTCTTACAGTTGAGAATCGCATCATGCCTTTCCAACCAATCCATACCAATCACGATGTCATAAGATCCTAAGGTCATGACGTACAAGTTGACCCTGGTGAAAAACTCTCCCAGGTTAAGGGAACAACCCGTAACCTTTCCTCCCACCTTCTATTTGGCTCCCGAAGACATATCCATGAAGCTAAACTCATCCTGTTCAACTGCCTTTACCTTAATCCTTTTTAGCGCTGCACTAGAAATGAAACTCTCAGTAGCTCCTGGGTCTATCAAAACACTAAGGGTCTGGTCAGCGACAGTACCTGTCATCTCGAGCATAGTCGACTGGTGCTCTGCCTGGCGGTTATTCAACGCTGCATGAATCTGATGGGCCTTGCCCATATCTCCCACGGTAGCGGGTCCGGCTGATCCAGACGTCCTGGTCCTCTCCACAGGACAGTTGCACTGGTAGTGTGGCTTCCCACACGTCCAACACCCCTTGTTCGGCCCAGTAGTCCTGGTACCCAAAGTAGAAGATGATTGCCCACCTGCCTGAAACCCTGATCTGTTATGATGAACAGGCCTAAACTGCTACTGCTGCGGGCGACGCTGCTGCTGCTACTGTGGTCCTCGATAAGGTGTCCACTGTTGAGGTGGTGGTCGTCGAGGTGTAGTGAACGTGGATCCCCTCTGGAAGCCACGATGTCCTAGTGTATGTCTCGCTGGTGTCTGATGCCACGACGCCCCCAATGAACTCTGCCCTGTGGGTCTCACTAGAGTCCTGGTCTGACCCCCACTGATAAGCTCCTCCTCAGCTATGAGGGCCTTTTGGACAGCGTCGTGCAAGGTTTGAGGCATCAAGATCCTAACCTTTGCACACAGGCTACCGTTAAGGCCAAACACAAACCGATTGACCTTGATTTTCTCTGTGTTAAGGTGCAGAGCATACCGGAGCAACTCCATGAAACGTGCCTTGTACTCGCGCACTGTATGACCTCCCTGTCACAATGTGTTGAACTCGTTGAGCTGATGCTCAATGAATTCCTCAGAAAGGTACCTCTCTCAGAAGCATTCCTCGAACAATTCCCATAACACATCTTCCACGGCCATGTTCAGCTGCGGCAGGAGCGTCTTCCACCATAGAAGAGCGCTCCCCTTCAGTTGAAATACCACCATGCGAACCTTCATATTGGAGGTATAATCGCGATGTGCGAAGCACATCGCCATATTCTCCAACCATGCCTCGACAGCTGCGTCGTCCGAGGCACCAAATAACTCGGAAAATTTTACCTTCTCGAGTTCACGGTGAATGCTACTTGTGACGGCTGGTGCACGCGGCAGAACCTCAGGGGGTGTCGGTGCCCTGGCCTCGTCTCTGTCCAAATGGCTGATCAGATCCTCGAACAAGCACTGAAAGGATCTCATCATCCCAATAACATCACCAACTACTATATGTTCCTATCCGAGCACCTGCTTGCCTCCCTGGGGGTTAGACCCATCAGGCGTGGATGCGACTGGAGGCGTCTCGCCTCCTCTCCTAGCACCTCGTCGTCTGCCTCCGTGGCATCCTCGAACCATGATTACCTACACCCACACAATAAAATCGATCAGAAACAGTATAATAAACCCAACTCATGTCAACGAAAGTTGTAGCGAATCCCAAGTCGTGGGTCGAACTAGCTCTGATACCATATGTAACGACCTCCGTGTTACAACAATGACTCTTTAACAGGTGATTTTTTTTTTTGTGTTAAGGTGTGTGCGCATGTAGAAGTAACAGACACACTTGACTCTACGTCGCCACCCGACATCGAACAAGATGCAACCACGAGATACCACAAGAAGACAAGGGTGCACAACAAGTAGCTGCAAGCAATGAACGACCAAAGACATAAGGTGCACTACACAACATTTAACGACATACTGGGTTATGCACAGTACGAACATAGAGGGATGAATCCCTAGTAGTAGGTCTTACTATTTCTGCACAGGAAAGGAGGGCGTTTAATCTTTGTTCTCTGTTCCAGAGAGAGAGAAGGTCAGATAGGCTCCTGAATGACTGCTCAGGCAGAAATTAGTAATCCCCTCAAGTGTGTCGCAAGAGTGGAAACCCTGCCTTTAAAGGGCCCGAGACTCTTGATACAGCACATGATCCCTCATACAAAATAATCATAGACATACTTATATACTGGGCTACAATGAGGTGGATACATCCCGCCCGACACAAGCAACCACACAAGGCAAGATCGCCAAGAACTACAAAAATCAAGGACCACCACTACCACTATGGGAGACGCAAGTCAGAAGGACTCTAACATCGACCAAACACTATGGCAACTCAATGACCTTAGTTGTATACCACATTCTCCGTTTGTCTTTTGTTAAGTGCCGCGTCACCCACCCAGTCTTAACCAATGTACATTAATTAAGTGCACCTCCCGGTTACTGAACCATAAGAAGTTACCACATCATCACCATATGATAACCATATCCTCACCTTCTACATCACCTTAGCGGTGCAATTAAAATAAGGGTGACCTTACGTTTGGTTGGATATGAAAATCAACAGAACTACCAAAAGCCTAACCATAATTAACCACGTAATTACCTTTATAAAGAGAATAGTATTGTAATTTGAACTAAGAAAGGATTTTCATTACCAACATGGTAAATAGCTAAAAATCAATGCTAACCTAATAGTTTACAATTAAATGGGAATCCATGTTCTAATCGGGTTGTAGAGAATTTTCTTAGCATTTAATTCGAGTCAATAAGGGCCCTACATTACTAACATAAAACATCCCATTTTAATGTTACACTAAGATAGCCATAAAGTAATCGATCACTACATTCATGCTTCACCCCAATTAAATGGTAATTAACAAAATCATGGCAATTTCATAACAATTAAATAAAAACCAATTACATAACAATTTGAATAACAATTAGACGAATGTCATTACCTTTACATTTCATAACCTAATCAGATCGTTACCTTTTCATTTCAATTATTCCATTAGAAATAAGGAGGTTACATTAACTAAATCATAATAAATTGTTTTTCTTAGTGTCAAGGACCTTACCTTCCCTGTTGCCAATAAAAACGATTAAATCAACTTTTAAAAGTCAACCATATCATTATTTTTACGATACAATAATATTGTAAAGGGCATAACCCTAATCTTACATTCGAATGCTAACATAGCATTTTTCATACTGCCAGAACATTACCCTTACATGTTCAACCAATACAATGTAATAAGCTCACTTTAGGATACCAATGAAAAATAAAAATAAGGATGCAGAACATAATGAGTTAAAATCATAATAAAGTCCTAGTGTAAATCACATCGTAATTAAGGTACTTTTTTATTGTAATTCATATTCTTTTCAGCACGACTGAAGAAAGTAAATGCTGGTTGTAGAATATCACAGTAAAATATATTGTTGCATTTAAAGAAGGTAGGTTACTAGGTTTTAAGACTAACAATTAAAATAGTTGTTGTGGTGAACATAGGTTGGAAGAGTAGAAGGATTTTATTTAAAAAGGGTAGATTGTTGTAGGAAAACTAACACTAACATGGTTGCGGTTTTAGAATAATAGCTGGATAAAGGGGCATATGGCTTGAATTAAATTAAGGGGGATTTGCTAGTGGAACAGTGACAGAAATAGATGAGAATGCATTGATTAATCTAAAAGGTAGATTGTTTCCCTAATTGTTGTTTTCAATATACCTCCAGCTGTCATTAAATTCGGAAACGGTCCAGTCCCAACCACTAGCCTCTATCTACAGCGAACCAATGTCAAGGGGAATACTAAAAGATGCTAGAGCCACATTGTTAGCGAAGGAGGACAGTCTATACCAGAGGGATAATTGCATGCGATAAGTTTAACATTGAATTAAGTAGCTAGAAATTTTTACACATGTCTTCATTCAACCGTTTTTCAAAAATGATGTCAACCGCATCTCTGCTCCATTAACCTACATTTAATTTGTTGATTTTCCTGGCGTTTGGTATGTTGCCCTCCATTGATTACTTTAACCTAAAACGATTCTTCTTAAAGAAGCCAAGCGAAAAAAATATCGAACAATAGGAAGCTGGGATATTGTTATGACGGTTCATCAATCGGACCATAAGATGATAGATACCTATGGGACTAATGGTGAACCTCCCTGACAACTCAAGTTCGGAAGGGATGGAAGACGTGGTTGGAAACACGCACCTCACACGAGCGTTGGGTTGGGTGTCTGTATCTCTACGCTGCAAAGTAACTAGTGACATCCCGCTCCTTACCAACGCACTAAACATTCGCGACAGAGCTATAGAAGATATAAACGAATGCCCAACGGACAAGGGTAGCATATCAGTTGGATATGTCCCACGTTTTCAGATCTGGACGTGCTCTGGACAGTGAAGGGATAGGCAGTTGGGTCGGATGCCTTCACGAAAACCGAGGGCGAGTAATTTTGGGCAACAGGTAAATTAATTGCTCACTAAAATCAGGTTAGAGGTGGGTGATCGGTCTCGAAGGGGAGGATGTGGCCTTCTAAAAGCAGTCCCACTGAATAATGACAGCGACAAAAATATAAGAACAATAGTCCAATAATGATTCAAACGGGTTAAGCCGGACTTTGCCTCTCGGGCTCAAGCAGGGTGTTATTATTTTTTTTTAAAAGATTTTGAGATTTTTTTGGGGCCCAATAACCCAGCTTCGTTATGGTTCACCAGTTGAATACCCTACCGACACCTGCGACCAGGTGCCAACAACAAAACGAAAGGAGAATACCACGAAGGAACTAAAAGATCAACCAGTTTGTGGTTGCATCCCTAAACTTCCGCCTTCGATCTAGCTAACGTAGTACTGGGCAACCTGTTAAGGCGCTACCAGAACCTCATCCTACACTGTAGCTCACAGCGATACGGCTAGCATCAATTTTTTTTTAAACAAAGTGGTTAAATACGGGGTTTAGTCCAGAGGCTATCAAGTCGCGCTAGTTGTTCAACGAGATCTATTTCGGTCTAATAAAAGATAACTCACCTCCCAACGATGGAAGAAAACAGACTCATAGTGGTTTATTTTTATTTTTATTATTATTTTTTTCAGCAGGGCAATACTCTGTGAAATTCGCGATTCTGGGTAAAGAGACGAGGGTTAATGGAAGGCTAGAGGCTACTCCATAGATGCAGTAAAATTTCAGCAGTATTTAAAAACTCAACAATCCGCTGGAGTAAGCAAATAAGGAACAACTATTGTACACAGTCCAGAGTATTATCAACCATTTTACACAGTCCGGAATGCGAAACATAAGCCATTTACACAGCTCAGAATATTAAACAACTAATTTACACAGTTAGAATTAGAAACAAGCCATTTACTCCATCCAGGTTTTTTAAACAACTATTTACACTGTCTTTCATTCTACCGAAGGGCATACCTTTGCCTGTTCGCCTCCTCCGAAGGTTTGTCCGTGTGCTCCGTGAAATCCTTCTCACTGAACTCCAAGAACTCACCGGTACCTCCCAGCCAAATTCTAGGGGTACTCTCCTTCCCCCTCAGCCCCTCGAGCCGCAAAGGGGCCACACACAACCCAGACTGTAGCCTAGCTTCCCAGCTCGCCTCCAAGGTTGAGCTACCACTCAATTCATCTCAGAATCCCCAACTCCTACAAGAAATCAGTCCAGTCTCTGGTCTGACAGCATAAGAATACCAATAGCTGGAAAAAAAAGTCCCCCCTTTCTCCCCCTCTCATGTCTTTTATCCTCCTCTTTGACCTATTCCCTTTTAGGTATTTTTTTTTTTTTTTTCAAAAACCCTAAATCCATTTCTTTTAAGGGTTTTTTTTTATCAAACCCTAAAAATTGCCCTCTTTTCAAATGTCACGCATCCCTACCTTTTCCATAATTTATTTTCTTTTTCTTAAAGCTCATTTTCCCCCTTTTCTTTTTTAAAAACCTAAAAGGTAATGCACTAAATAAATCTTTTCATTTATTATATATATAT
>ML788199.1:240470-257520 GCA_009831015.1 Picea engelmannii | reverse complement strand
GGGTTGGGGTCGCCCTTTCCTGGATTTTTCTATGAGGGGTTCCCAGGCCCAAATTGCCGCATCTTTTTTTGAGATTCTGCTTGATTTTGACACCATATCGGTAGTCCTCACCAAAGGATGAGATGTCCAAAAATTTCATTTCAATCTGGATGTATCAATGTAGAGCATCGCGATACTTCAGCACCAGATGTCACTCTGAATATTTGATACCCAACTTGGTGCTCAAGGTATGAAAGATATTTGTGAAATCTCGCACTGCTTGGTCTCTTTCTTGCTGCAATTTGGTCCATTTGGTATACAAGT
Source organism: Picea engelmannii (assembly GCA_009831015.1). Lineage (NCBI taxonomy): Eukaryota > Viridiplantae > Streptophyta > Pinopsida > Pinales > Pinaceae > Picea > Picea engelmannii. The sequence continues at coordinate 257,217 of ML788199.1, read as the reverse complement.
CATCATAACTTCTGATAGGGTAGTATTTTTCCTTAATAGAATCCCTTAAGGAATCCTAGGTGGCCGTGACTATAAATAGTGAAGGTTCCTCTATTTCCATTTTCTCACATAAATTTTCCCACCAATCTTTGATGTGGGGAACGACTTTGAGGAGTGAAAAAGTAATCTTTTCTCTATTCAAAAAGTTATGGATAGAAAAATACCCTTCTAGTAGATTCAACCACTTGGCTACAACATCTACATCTATATGACCTTCAAATATAGGAATATCAAAGTTTATTTGTACCGTGAAGGGGGTGGTGCTTCCGCTTGAAGAAGATGCATCGCATGTTGGTAGACGTCGAAGGATTTGAATGAAACTATCCATCATCTCATTCCTTTATTGCATGAGGGCTTCCTCAGTAAATAATTTGAAAGGATATCCTATCCCTTCATCTTTATTTTCTCCTTCCATGAGAGGTCACTTGGGTGTGCGAGAGCTTTTGTCCTCAAGAGAAACAAGCTCGATACCCAACTCTTTGTACTCTGACCTTGTTGGGGACATGCATTAAGATGACAAGGAGCAGAACACTCTGATACCACTGATCCAAATTTTATGATCAGAATGAAATGAATACATATTATTAACAGGTTCTTAACACAATCTATTCAATAAGGAAATAAACTGAAACTGTAAAATGCAGCAAAAACAAGCTTGTTGTAATGGTGGTGACTTATCTCTGAGAAGAGATGTGACAACAATGATTATTCACAAGAAGATGATTACAATGAGTTTCTGAAGGTATTTTTACAATAAATAGGAATTACAAAAACCCTAGACATCCAAAAACCTAACCCTAGGACATGAAGTGCCAAAATTCACGTGGGCCCCGTTTCGGTAAGTTAGTACATCAACTTTCTGGGGTCGTAACTTTTGCATATGATCTCCGTTTTAGGCGTATGATAGCCCGTTGGAAAGATACCATCAAGGATATTAATTTTAGGGGCTCATTTATGCCTTAGACTATCATTGAGAAGCTTTATCCCAAAAAATCTTCATTTAGGCCCTCAAAATGGCCCTAGAAGTTAAAACTACTAAAAATAGTAAATTGTCAAAATTGTTAGAAAATTGTTTTGAGACAATTGGAAGAGGTAGGTGGCAACCAATATCCACCTAGATCACCAATAATAATATTCGAACCAATATCTCAGGGCACCAAATAAGGATTCTATATTGCTCCCTTAGTTGTACTACCCGACTATCCAGGTACTAGAGAGTATCTTCCTGAGTGTTGTTCTCGGTGGAACTATAGAAGTCAGGAAGTTGATTAGTTTATCTATGGAGGGATTCAGGAGATCTAGACCGATCCATATATAGGCGTTTTCTGATGCGCTACTACTTGAAGGGGTACCAACATGGGTTACAAGGGTGGCCAAAAAATGTGCTCTTAAGTACCACTTGTATTTCCTACATGTATGAATCCCCGAATGAGGGTTTATGCAGATAACGATAGATCTTTGTAGATAAAGATGCCAGAATACATCTCTACCCTAAATAAAAAATTAACCCATAATTTTCTACCAAGGAAAGTTCTCTGATACCACTTGTTATGAACCAAAGAACTGAATACAAAAGCACCACAGTAGATATAGAAGAACAATATGAAAAATATATTTTATTACTATAAAACCCTTATGGTATGGAAAAACCATACAATGGATCATATTATGGAAGGGATCCTCTCCTCTTCACTTTCCTCTTCGAGGGGGATTCCTCCTATTAAGCTACTGCCACAAATACAATAATTCCTTGCATATCCCATTACATTGTTTCAACCCCTTTATATAGTGCTTCCATCATCTAAGAACATTCTAGAGGAGGAATCTTCTAGAAGTAGAACCTTCTAAGAAGTCCTCTTACAATTATTATATCTAACGAGCATAGTGGGCCTTATTTAATAATATAGTGGACCTAGTCCAACTTACATTGAATGGCCTCCACTATTAACATTATGGGCCCTATGGGCCCCCCCACTACCTCTCTAGCTACCTAATGCTAACACACTCACTTTCTACCTCATTTATTTCTCTTCCTCTCTCTCCCTCCCAAACTCCTTGACACACACTTTCTATCCCCCTCTATTTATTCATTTGTCTCCCTCCCACACTTTCACAGACACATTTTATATCCTCCCTATATATATTCCTCTCTCTCTCTCTCCCCATGGGATGATTATTACAAGTGGAAAATCAGTGATTTGGCCATTCGTAGCCCCTGAAAATTAGGGATTTAGAAAGTTGCGAAAACTCCCAAGGGAGGAAAAAATACCTGGGAAAAAATGATAAATAACATACATGAGGAGGCAGGACGCTGCCAAGTATGCGGAGAAAAGGGACTATGGATTTTCCTTGATGTTATGAGCACTATTGAGTAAGTGTGAGGCAAGAGGATAACTGTTGGAATTTGTGGACATTGTTGAGGAGAAGTCTTCCAAATTCGCCCTCATGGATTCATGGTTAGGATAGGGGGTGAATTGGGCAAGAAATTTTGGCTGCCTATTCTACGGTTGGGAGGAACATGGTTGTTCGCTTTGTCTTCCCACAAAACTGGTTCAGATATGTTGATCTACTCCTTTTATATGTTAAATAATCATTTATACTGGTGATATGTATATATTAATTCTTTATTGAAGTACTTCCATGGGAGAAATCTGTTGTGTCATAATCCACTTCTGTAATAGGAAAAACTTGTTGGTTTGTAATCATTTCACCGCTTTATGATGGCAGATCGGTTGCCATCTTGACCCTTCAAGACGTGAGGGTTTACTATCAAGTGTTGGCCGCCTTAGCCTTTGCAAGCCACCAAATACCATCACCGCCCTGATTTAATTTTTCTTAAGGTCGAAGGGGCAAGTTTTGTTCACATAAACACTTGAATCATATTGTAATTATGGACATAGAGGGTGAGATAGCTTGAAAGCATTTCCTGAATTGATTTGGTTATTCCCTATTTGGGAGGTTTTCTCTGCGATTATGATTTTTTGGTTATTAAGTTTGTAAACTCCTTTTTATTTCTTGATAAATTCATTTTTTGAGAAAACACAATAATTATTTGTTTTACGAATTACGAACCCGATCATTTATTTATTCCGAGTTTATTTGTTGGAGCATGTGATTTTTAAAAAAGAGATTAAATACAAAATTGATATTTCGGCATTCGAGGCTTCCTTGTTACATATATGCAAAGTTCCTTTGCTTTACCAAACACCAAAACCCAAAATTGTTGAGCCCACACCCCAATCTCATTTCACAATTTGACATTTCTTATTTCACTTTGTTTGTGCATCAGGTGTTCGTAAACCACGAAATTATGAACCCTGAAACCCCAAAGTGTTGTTCCCACTTTCCTTTGACATTTTTGCAATACGAGAGTTGTTCTGTGTTGGTGTTTGGCATTTGAAATAACAAAATCCTGAACCCCGAAACCCCGAAGTGTTGTGCCCACAGTCTTTCCGCATTTCGTGATTCGACAAACAACGTGGTCTTTTGTTTTTTGTGTTCGGAACTTGTAATTGCCGAAACCCGATTGACCTCTGTTTTTCACAAAACTATAGGAACTTACTAGGAACTATTTATTATAGGAAACACTCTAATACTGTAATGAATGGACTGGTAGAAATGATGGAGGATATTCATTTGGGATAGAGGTAGAACAAAAATAACAGATCATATTACAAGTCACTGTGTAGAGGGCATGACAAGTACACAAATTATTGTATATGAAAGTATTAAACTAATTAAGCAGACTTTTACCATGATTTTTCTAAGAGTTTTGCTTGCCATGAGGTCATACAATTTCAAGTATTCAAAATTTCATAATTAGAATATTATTTAATGGCATAAACCATAGAGAACAAGATAGGATCCTTCGAGTTAACTATGCTTGATGTGTAAGCTACTGGTGTGTAAGAATGAGACCCAAGTTAGGTAGATATACTTGCATGTTTATATTTTATGTAAGTAAAGATGCAGGACTGTAGCACATAACTAAGCTTTCCAATTATTAAACCAGAATCAAGATGAAACTATACCTAGGAGATTGCATCACTCTATATATATCTAGAGAAAGATATAGGTATGTACATACTTATAGGTGGAAATAAGTACAGATGTTAATGAAGAGTTAAAGGGAATTCCCTACAGTAAGAATGATAATATACGCCTTTCTACCCTCATATAGAAGACAGTCAAAATACCTATTGTTCTAGAAGCCATGAATATCCAACCTTGCATTTAAAAGCATAATTAAATGTGTAGAATTGATTACTTTGACAATCCCAAAATCCTTGTCCTTCCAACTCCCGGTCGCCGAAACATCGTAAGGGGATTAACGGTTCTAGATCACCCTTAGCCTCCGTCCACATGACCACCACTCTTTGACCATGCACTTAACGTCAAAGTGATACCATATTTTCACAATTTAGGGAATCACGATGCAAGCGTTCCTCCTATTCTAGGTCCTTCGAACTCCCAAACCCCAAAATGCTGAAATATCCCCCTTGAGAGATAAATGGTCTAGATTCCTCTTGAACTAATGACCACAATCCCACTGGATCGACGATCCACAACCTTTTAGGATTTTCCTCCAACCTTGACCACTCACCACGTGTCCTCCTTGATGAATGTTTTCGATCGTTTAACAATTTTCGTGAACTGGGAGTTCACGATGCAGTGACTCCAAAATCATTGGCCACTCCAAACCCCGAACTCTGAAATAGTGAAATTCAATGCCTTAGAGTGTTGGAAGACACTCGGCCTTAATCTCCTCACTTCTCTGCAAGATCCAATGACTCTCGCAACTTCGATACTTCTCCCCTAACTGTCTCCAACATTCTTTTCAGTTCCTCTCATGCACAACCTCTCAGAGGTCAAACTCTATGCGCCTAGATCCTTTTGATCTAATGGCAGTTGTGCACAACCCTGAGCTTTAACTCTCTGAACCTAAAAAGTTCCTTTGACCTATGTTTAGATATTGCCTATATATATATAAGTATGTTGGAGTAGTTTGAGAGTTAAGGGAAGTGATAGAATTATGGATAGAATTTATCAACATAAGATTTTTTGTTCGAGGTAAACTAGACTAGTGTAATAATGTCATTATGGATAGAAATGAATCTTACCTTCTCTTAAATTCTAAGCTTAAACTAAATTGAATTATGTCACAGATTGTTTTTTTTTTATGGTGAATTTGAGGTACATTACATATGGTATCAGAGAAAAATCTACAACACTAGGCCTGGACAATGCCACATTAGCTACTTAGTATACATTCTGACGTATGTAAAACTAATAAATCTTATGGTTTCAAACAGAAAGCCCTTTCTTTTTTTTCTTGTAAATTATGGCAACTCAGGAGGGTGCAAAAATCAGGATGGAAGGAAATCTGCAACAAGGACCTCCGGGAGATCTAATACAGAAAAGTGATGGAAGCTCAGCCACAGAGGTGTTGGAAACAATGAGGAATCTTATTGTTGAACTATAGGTTTTCAACGCCGACAATAAAAATTTGAAGAAAGCACAGTTGGAACAACAAGAGATAAATGAAGTCCTGTTGCATAGTATAGTTACCAGGAAAATCCAAAAAGATGATAACCATGACGAAGAAGTCAGCAAAAGGGCATCCAAGAATTCTGGACCAGAAACAAAAAAAGGAGACAGCTCATCTGAAGAGACACCTTCAGCTGAAGACAAAGCTATACCAAACAAGAAAAGAAAACAAGTAGACCACCTTGAAGGAGAATTTAAAAAGACTAAACCAACCACCTTTGATGGAGAATCCAGGACAGGAGAAGAAGTTGAGGCATGGTTGTTGGACATCCAAAAATACTTCCATATCTACAACTATTCCAGCAACATGAGGTTAGAATGGCCATCTACAATCTGAACGGGAAGGCTAGCATTTGGTGGCAGGACCTGAAATTGGTGAAGGGCCTAAAGGAGAAACAACTGGAATGGTCCGACTTTAAGAAGTATTTCAAGAAACAATACCTTTTTGAAAGATATTATGAAAGGAAGATGAAAGAATTTTACAAGTTACAACTCGAACAAATGACGATGGAGGACCTTATAAATAAATTTCTAGAACTACTAATGTTTGTACCRTACATCTGAGAGGATAAGGTAAAAATCCAAYGATTCTTAAGTTGTTTACCATAGGCCTACCAGGATAGAATTGAGTTTGATAACCCCAAATCCTTGAGTGAGGTATTCAGGAAAGAAMAAMTGTTCTATGACCAGTATAAACAGTGGGTAGAGTTTCCCAAGACCTGGAAGGATACAAAGCAAGATCGAATGAACCAGCRGAAGAAGGGATACCAACTAGCTCCTTATCAGAATGCAACAAAAATTTTCCCAAGGATTTTCACTCCAATCATCTGAATATGAAAAGTAGTTGTAAACTGATAAACCTGGGAACAAACAAGTTTGGGGACAACTCCCGCGAGCCCTTAAAGTGTTGGGAGTATGGAGAGCCTCATCTAAGGAGGAACTGTCCACGTTTAACTTGAACACACAGAATTGTTGTTCATAATCTGCAGGAAGCCTCGACAGTGGGAGACATGGGCATAAGCCTGCATCGGATAAATGCAGCCATAGATGGTCGACAACCTCAGCACCAATCCTCGGTGGTAGAAATTGAAGGTAAAATCAATACCACTCGAATTTTTGTTTTAATTGACCCTGAAGCTACATTAAGTTATATTACTCTTGATGTGGTAGAGTCAAATAAACTTAAGAAACTGAAGCATGCAAAATCATGTCTTATACAACTAGTAATAGGTACTAAAAGGAATGTAGTTGACTTTATTTCATATTTTGAGTTCAACTTAGATGGTCAAAATATAAGAACAAATCTGAATATCCTACCACTAGGATCTTATGATATGATTATTGGGATGGATTGGCTGGAACAACACAAATAAGTACTAGACTGTTATACAAAGATACTTAGCTATAAAGATGATTTTGGCACTGTTAGAACAACTCAAGGCATACCAAAACCTGTATCAGTCAGACAAGTTTCAACGATGCAACTCAAGAAATGTATTAGAAAGGGATGTCAAGTTTATGCCATCCAAGTGACGAATCTATTAGAAAAAGAAGATAAGACAAAGTTAGAAGACTTTGTTTTCCTACATGAATTCAGAGACATGTTTGTGGATGAGATACCATAATTACCTCCTAGAAGGGAAATAGACTTCTCCATAGACCTACTACCCGGTTCAGCCCCTATCTCAAAAGCACCCTACCGAATGAGTCTACTAGAACTGACATAATTAAAAATACAATTACAGGAATTGTTGGACAAAGAGTATATTGGACCAAGTGTCTCACCTTGGGGGGCACTAGTCCTCTTTGTGAAAAATAAAGATGGTACTCTAAGACTATGTATCGATTATAGACAACTGAACAAAATGACTATTAAGAACAAATACGCCTTACCAAGGATAAATGATTTGTTCGATCAAGTACGTGGGGCCAAGATCTTTTCAAAGTTGGATTTACGATCCAGTTATCATCAAGTTAGGATAAAAGATGATGACATAAACAAAACAACTTTTCAGACAAGATATGGATAATACGAGTTTGTAGTCATACCTTTCGGAGTCATTAACGCACCAGCCACATTTATGTGCTTGATGAACAACATTTTCAGTCAGTACTTAGACAAGTTCGTAGTAGTATTTATCAATGATATTCTGGTCTATTATAAAATGGAGGAGGAACATGATGAACACTTAACAATAGTTCTCCAAACATTAAGGAAACACAAACTATACGCAAAATTCGACAAATGTGACTTTTATCAAAAAGAAATACAATATTTAGGACATGTCATTTCCTCAGAAGGTATTGACGTAGACCCGAAAAAGATAAAATCCATTATGGAATGGCCAGTACCTAAGGATGTGGCAGATATTCAGTCAATCATGGGAATCACCAGATATTATCATAGATTTATAGAAGGGTTTTCCAAGATAGCCTACCCTATCACGTCACTCCAAAAGAAAGGAACCAAGTTTAACTGGTCGCAAAAGTTTCAAGACAGCTTTAACAAGATGAAATAATTCTTGACATCGACACCCATTTTGAAGGTTGTAGACCCAGATAAAGACTTCACAGTTTGTGTTGATGCAAGTAAAGATGGACTAGGTGGTTTCCTAACTCAGGAAGGGCACGCGATTTTTTATGAGTCCCAAAAATTAAAAGAACATGAGCGAAATTATGTCACTCGTGACTTAGGATTGGCAGCAATAATACATGACTTAAAAATGTGGTGACACTATATAATGGGAAGAAAATTCCTATTATTGATGGATAATAGCGGGGTGAAATATCTATTTAACCAACCAGATCTTAATGCAAGACAAGCAAGGTGGCTAGCCTTCTTGAGCGAATTTGACTTCGAGGTCAGACATATCAAGGGTAAGGAAAATAAAGTAGTAGAGGCTTTAAGAAGAAGAGTCCATGGGTTATTTGAGATAAATATCAGCAGGTCAGAAAGTGATCTGGAGAAAAGAATAAGGACGCCAGGTATTAATGACGAAAGTTACACTAAGATAATGACAGAATTACAAAACAATACCACCAACTCTGACAAACCAAATCTAAGCATCAACAAGAAATGACTATTACGACTTAAAAACATACTTTACATACCAGATTCAACAGAATTCAAATCAACAATTTTGGATGAAGTGCATAAGAAACCATATTTTGGCCATCTAGGTTACCAGAAAACAATAACATCACTTAGAAAATTGTTTTTTTGGCCTAGCATGAAGGGAAAAACAATAGAATACTTGTCTAGGTGCCAAGATTGTCAACAGGTTAAGGCCAAGCACCAACATCCAACTGGCCTATTACAACCATTACCAGTACGAGAATGGAAATGGGAGACTATATCACTAGACTTTATAACAGGTTTACCCAAAACTTAGAAACATAATGATTCTATCATGGTTGTAATCGATAAAACCAGTAAGTCTGTACACATTATTCTTGTAAAGTCTACTTTTAAAGCTATAAACATTGTTAAAATATTCATGAAAGAAATTTTTAGACTGCATGGTATTCCTAAAATGGTGATTTCAGATAGAGATGTAAAATTTACATCTTCTTTTTGGAAGGAATTGTTTGTAGGGCTAAATAATAACTTGAATTTCAGTACAAGCTACCATCCACAAATGGATGGACAGACTGAAAGGGAAAACCAAATCGTAGAGGATATGCTTCGCCTGTATGTAAGAACAAAACCAAACAAATGGGAGGACTACCTACACTTGGTAGAATTTTCATATAACAATGGGTACCAAACTTCGGCTAAGTTGAGCCCTTTCGAAATATTGTATGGCAAAAAGTGTATGAATCCACTTAGCTAGGATAACCCGGTTGGCAGACTCATGGTTGGACCAGAGATGCTCCATTAAATGGAGAACATGGTAAGAAAGGTACAACAGAACTTGAAAGAAGCACAGGACAGACATAAGGGCTATGTAGATCAAAAAAGAAGACACTTGGAATTTCAAGTATGAGACCATGTTTATTTCAAGGTTAAATCCCTAAAAATATTGTTGAAATTAGGGAATTGTGCCAAGATATCACCCAAGTTTTGTGGGCCCTTCGAGATACTATCTTGAATTGGACCCGTTGCGTATCAACTTGCACTTCTAGCTAATCTAAGAATCTATAATGTATTTCATGTTTCTTTGTTGAAAAAGTATATTCATGACCCTACTCATATGATTGATTGGAACTTGGTGCAAGTGGAACCCGAAGTTGAGTTCCAAGTGGAACCCCTGTGTATTCTATACTGGAGAGAAATAGCACTTCGGAACAGAGTCGTCGCTCAGGTAAAGGTGCAATGGAAGCACTTTAGTCCTGAGGAGGCCACTTGGGAGTTGGAGGGAGATTTGTGGAAATCTCATCCAACCATGTTCCAAGAAAGGAACGAACACTGAGGAAAGTGTTTTACTGAAGGGGGAAATGATGTGATATCCCCAAAAATAAAATATTTTTGAAATTTAAATTCATTGGAAATTTATTCCGTTTTTAGTAAATTTGAATTTAGAATTTTTTTTCCATTTATGGAAATTCCGAATTCCGAATTTAATAATTGTAATTAATTAACATGACCATTGGGCAGAGACCCAATTTGTCCCAACTAACTATTTGACTATGACACTTGAATGAAAACAAAATATTTTATATTGATTATAGGAGGACAAATGGAACAACCATGTTAAATTTAGCTGACCATGACTCCATGAGTGGGGAACATGTTGGAACTACCTCTGGGATGATTTTTACAAGTGGAAAATCAGTGATTTGGCCATTGGAAGCCCTTGAAAATCAAGGATTTAGAAAGATGTGAAAATTCCCAAGGGAGGGAAAAAGACCTGGGAAAAATTAACAAATAGAATATGTGAGGAGGTAGGATGTTGCAAAGTATGCAGAGAAAAGGGACTATGGATTTTCCTTGCTGTTATGAGTAGTGTTGAGTAAGTGTGAGGCAAGAGGATACCTACTGGAATTTATGGACATTGTTGAGGAGGAGTCTTCCAAATTCGCCCTCATGGAATCATGGTCAGGCTAGGGGGTGAATCGGGCAAGAAATTTTAGCTGCGTATTCTACAGTTGGGAGGAACGTGGTTGTTCCCTTTGTCTTCCCACAAAACTGGTTCAGATATCTTGATCTACTCCTTCTCTGTGTTAAATAATCATTTATACTAGTGATATGTATATATTAATTTTGTATTGAAGTACTTCCATGGGAGAAATCTGTCGTGTCATAATCCATTTCTATAATAGGAAAAACTTGTTGGTTTGTAATCATTTCATCGCTTTATGATGGCAGATTATTGGCTATCTTGACCCTTCAAGACATGAGGGTTTATTGTCAAGCGGTGGTTGCCTTAGCCTTTGCAGGCCACCAATACCATCACCGCCCTGATTTAATTTTTCTTAAGGTTGAAGGGGCAAGTTTTGTTCCCATAAACACTTGAATCATATTGTAATTATGGACACAGAGGCTGAGATAGCTTGAAAGCATTTCCTGAATTGATTTGGTTATTCCCTGTTTTGGAGGTTTTCTCTACGATTATGAGTTTTTTGTTATTAAGTTTTTAAACTCCTTTTTATTTCTTGATAAATTCATTTTTTGAGCAAACACAGTAATTATTTGTCTTACCAATTATGAACCCGATCATTTATTTATTCCGTGTTTATTTGTTGGAGCGTGTGATTTAAAAAAAAAAGATTAAATACAAAATTGATATTTCCGCATTCAGGACTTGCTTGTTACATATATGTAGAGTTCCATTTCTTTACCAAACATCGAAACCCGAAATTGTTGGGCCCACAACCTAATCTCATTTCGCAATTTGTAATTTCTTATTTCACTTTGTTTGTGCATCAGGTGTTCGTAAAGCACGAAATTCCGAACCTTGAAACCTCGAAGCCCGAAACCCAGAAGTGCTAGCCACACTTTCCTTTCACATTTTTGCAATTAAGCAATTGTTGTGTGTTGGTGTTTGGCATTTGAAATCATGAAATCCTGAACTCTGAAACCCCGAAGTGTTGTGCCCATAGTCTTTCCTCATTTTGAAATTCAACAAATAGAGTGGTCTTTTGTTTTTTGTGTTTGGCACTTGTAATCGTCGAAACCCGATTGAGCTCTTCTTTTCACAAAGCTATAGGAACTTAGTAGGAATTATTTGTTATAGGAACAACTCTAATACTGTAATGAATGGACTGGTAGAAACGATGGAGGATCTTCATCTGGGATAGAGGTAGAATAGAAATAACATATCATATTACAAGTCACTGTCTAGAGGGCATGGCAAGTACACAAATTATTGTATATGAAAGTATTAAACTAATTAAGTAGACTTTTAACACGATTTTTCTAAGAGTTGTGCTTGCCATGAGGTCATACACCTTTAAGTATTTGAAATTTCCTAATTAGACTATTGTTTAATGGCATAAACCGTAGAGAACAATATGGGATCCTTCGAGTTAACTATGCTTGATTTCTTGCCCGATTCCAAATTCTCCCTCAAACAATGACTTCAACTTATTTTGGAATTGATGAGGGAAGTCCATTCCACTGAGGTGAAAATGAATCTCCCACGAGATATATGTCATGATGACCCCCATAGTGTCATCCATCTTTTCATCAACAACGAACTTCACCTCATCTGCTAGTGGATCTAGACTCACAATCTTCATATAATAACACATTCCTTTACTCTTCAGTAGGGTTTCCATGTTTGGTTTCCATACTGTAGAATTTGATTTGTCCCAAACAACAATATCAATCTTCAAATCCATCTTCTATATCTAGACAAAAAGGTTTGTTTCAATAAGTTCCAATCAAGAAACCACTGGCGTAGACTCAATCACACAATAGATCCATCTCAACAAGGTTTGCAAATAATAGTAAAGGCTTCAAACCATCGACTCAGATACCATGTTGGGAAAGGGGTGGAACCTGTAATGAAACAAAACAACAATTTTGTAAATAATTGAAGAGGGAATACAAATTTTGAAGACAAAGGTAGTGTCTAAAGGAACTATTACAACACTTAAGAAAAGTGCCTAGTGATCAAAATATCACAATGCATATTGGACCTTAATATCCCCATATGATGTCATTTTGTTTGCTTGATGATAATGAACCAAGGGGTCTATTATTTACATCCTTAATATCTAACCAAATTCAATGAAATTAGGAAGACCATGTCCACATATAATCGTCATTTGTTCAAGATAACTCCATCAAATTTGTTTTATCTATTCGACTCGACAAGGGTGCTCGACTGGACCGTCCATGCGTCTAACCCATACTCCATTGTTGGGTTGGTCAATCTATCACCTGACTATCTTCAACTATTAGTCGATTTTCCACCCAACATGCATGTCGACTACTTGACCAACTAATGTAAAGATATAGTTGATCACTCAACTGAATGTATCCATGTGTAGGTAAACCACCCAACTGACTGAATCTAGGATAAGTGTGATGAACCATCAGTTCTTGATGTTCCTACAATATCAACATCATTTTTTCTTCTCTCTCTTCCATCTTGGTCCTCATTATCCTTTATATCCAATATAATATATGCATCTTATAGTGTGGAGGATGACCCCTCAATAATATCTCTCTATCTATGCAGGATTGTTCAACTTCCTTAAGTTACAATGTTTCAACTTCCTAATGAAGACTTGTCATGCTCACCATGCATGCTTCTCATTATACTCTTGCTAACATTGATCATAATTATTTATTTTCTTATCATCTAACTGTCATACACTTTTCACCTCCATGCCTAAATTGTGTTCTTACCATTTTGTTGTTATCGTTCTTCCTCACATGCATTATTGTCTACATTATCTATCTTCGATTGCGCTTCTATTCTCTCTTTTAACTCTGTTGCATCTTTTTTGTGTGGGCTCTCATGTTGTATGCTCATTATATTCAACATTTTCTTGGACAATTGATTTATGATTATTACTTCCAATATATTAAGTGGTTCAATTCAATTGATTACTTCCTTAAAGGCTATGTATTTGAATAAGTCCTTAGTTAGCATGTCACTTGTCTTGAACTAATGGAGGTAATGTCAAATTTTAAATCCTTTTGATCAATAAGTTTCCTCAATTTTGAAAAAATCTTCATCTTGAATTATTTATCCTTCAATTTCTCGTTGAAGGGACTAAATTGCATCATCCTCGAAAATTGTTCTAGCTCTTTAGCGGTGACCTTATTCTTCCTTTTTCTAATGGTAGCTAACTACTTACCATAGCCATGCAAGAAAACAATGAAACATTGAATGTCATCTTCCCACCACAAGATCCACCCTTTCTATATTGTAGTTGGAGACATCAAATTCAAAACCCCTTGTTATAATCTATACATGATGCATGCTTCAAATAGTAGGTGTTCAACATAAATATTGAATTCATATCCCTTGACTTAACCTAGCCTTAATAAATGAAGAAAACAATGTGTTGTTAGTTAGACATGGTCAACTCCCCTAGGACTTGCACCAATTTCTACCTTCATCCTAAAACAAATAAATCATGCTTAGGAAAAATGGATTTATCTAGTATTCAATAGTATCTTGTTATATTTATCGAAATTATACCAAATGAATGATAATTTAGGAGAGTCTTCATGATGGATTTTTACTTTCACATATTATGCCTTTGTCCTTGAGGTCATTCCATAACATCTTTTCTTTTATTGACATGTGACTAGGGCATAAACCTTCCTTTTCCTATTCAGTTTCGACATTATTGAACACAACACAAAACAACCAACATGCCTTAGTTATATCCATGATCAACTAGTCTCATAAGGTTTCCCTTCCATTTGCATCATTTGAAACATATATATTGGAAAAACTAAGAACAAGGATTTGAAAATTAAACATTCTCCAATAAAAACATTTAAGAGATGAGCCCCATGTTGGATATGTTATATCGTGACTCCTATACAAATGCTCTAAAACAAATCTATAGGATTAAATATTCACTACGAGTGGATCAATCATTGACAATGTATATCACAACCAAAACAATATGCCAATCTTACCAAATAATTCAATCTAGAGTAAAGACACATCTTCTAGTAGAATGTCTTCAATCTTGTGCACCTTACAAATGGGGGGTGAACAAATCAAATAAACATGGTTCATGGTCAACCAAAAACCATTTGTTCTCTATGTATTATTGGTATTTTGATATCATGCTTTTTATTTCCTAACATAATAGACAATGTATGTTGTAGAGAAATTTTAGGATGGAAATAAAGAAAGGAAATTCTAAATAATACGTTATACACTATTTAAATCCAAGATAATAAATATAAATATAAATATAATAATATATATAATATAAAAACATTAATCTAATAATATAAAAATTACAAAATACTAATTAATGAGATAACATAAAATAATAATATAATTCTAATTGTTTTTAAAACAAAGTATATAAAGTATGTAATCGAAAAACATCAATGTGATCATATGAAGGTTACACAGATCCTAATAATAATTGGATAAACTCAAATGATGAAAGTGGTGAATGTGAGCAATTACATTTATATTTGCATAAATAAATACGGATCACCTTTGCATCTCCTATATAAAAAAAAATTATTCTAATATACCGTACTTATAAAGACTTATTCATAATCTCCTTCCATTACTCTCATATTCCATAAAGGAACATAATGATCTTAAATATGACCATCTAATAATTTTTTTAAAATAAAATTTTAATCATGTAATTGGAAGATACTTTAAATAATTCTCTTGTATGAATATACTTTCTTTTTTAGGTTGGACAACATATAACTACTCTTCCATAAGAACTTACGATTATACTCTTTCCTTTGTGACAACGGTGGGTATGCATACCGATGTTCTCATTTAGATATATTTTATAAATAACAATAATATGTTTCATGTGTGTAATGATGATTATATTTTTTTAGATAGATATGAGTGGTTATTCACCTATTTTACTAGTTCGAAGTACAATTTTTTATTTCAATAGTTTTTTAATATTTTTCAGGTCTTGAACTCTAGGACCATTTTTAGGTTTTAAAGAGTTTTTTATAGGCATAGAAGTGTCGAGACAATAATCAAAGGCATGGCCTAGGCCGACTAGAATGCATACTTCTCAACTAGACCTTTCCAATAGGTTATCAAGTGCATCAAACATAGATTGTATGAAAAAGTTACAACTGAGAGAAGTTGGCGTACCAACTAAGCTCATCAGGTCCACAAGCCTTTTACACCAACTAAGCTCATCAGGGTCCACAAGAATTTTGGTGTTTCATCTCTTAGGGTAAGATTTTTGGATGTTTAGGGTTTTCTCATTACTTCTTTGGGATAGGAATACCTTTTCGCCTCCTTATAATGCACTTTGGTGAATGTGCATCCCATCTCTTCTCGTAGATCAACTACAAACATTCGATTGAATTTGTTTCATTCTGCATTTTTTTTTATAGTTCAACAAACTTCTTTTATTAATAGAAGTCAAATTTTGTTGTATCTCCATACCTTTGTTATAACTTTGTATTTGGTTTTCATATTAAATTGGAAACAAAATCATATTTTTATATTTTTATGAAGATTTTAACCTATTGATATTTTTAATGCTTAAATTAAACAACTTTTATACAACATGATTAAAATAATTTTAAATTTATTAAATAATACATAAATAATTTTGAAGAATAAAAAAAAAAWAAAWAAATTATTCAGTCAAGAMAATCATAACTCCCCCAAAAATCATGTATATTATTAAGAAATTTTTGTTTGTGAAATACTACTAAAAAACATTATTAACTAAATTTTATATACTCCTTTCTCATGATCCACTTAAAAACATTATTAACTTTCTTTTTAAAGATTTTAATTTGTGGGCAAAAGAATTTGTCTCCATTTTCATTTTCCACTTGTCATTGTTTTAGAGAATCCATTGAGGTATGTTCTTACATAGAAAAAGGATAACTTGATTATTATTGTTGTTTTTAAAATTTTAATTTGTGGGAAAAAAATTAGTTTTCATTTCTATTTTCCACTTATCAATGTGTTAGAAAATCTATTGAGGTATGTTTTTACATGAGAAAAATAATAACATGTTTTCTTTTAAGAGGAAAATCATGGACCAACATTTTATAATTATTGAAATA
>ML788199.1:223253-234166 GCA_009831015.1 Picea engelmannii | reverse complement strand
CTTGTGGTGAATATCAATTCCAAGATATTTGTATGAAGTCACTTCCTCCAATTTGTTGTTGTCATATAAAAATGTATCATAAGGGATCTTATTGGATTTAATAATCATGACCTTAGTCTTATCAGTATTTACAGTCATACTCATATTGGAGCAAAATTCCTTGAGGATTCTTAGTTGGTTTTCAAGATCATGGGGAGTCCTTTCCATAATAACGATATCATAGGCATAAAGAAGAAGATTGATGACTATACCAGTGAGAGTAGGGCCCACACAACCTGATTTTTCCAAGCATTCTTCTAACTTATCAATGTATATGCCAAAAAAGGTAGGGGACAAGGGACAACCTTGTTTGACTTTGATATTGCGGTTAATCTATTTTGACCAGCCCTTAGTGTTTTTAAACTTAGCAATAACGTTCTCATGCATCCTTATTACAACAACCCTCAACTCGAGAGGCATTTTTATCTCTTCCAACCTATTCCAAAGGTTTTTCCTAGGAACCATGTCAAAAGCTTTTCTAAAGTCAACAAAACAACAAAAAAGATTGGTTTTAGTATTGCGGAACTCCTCTGCAATGATCCTAAAGGTAACAAGATGGTCCGCAGTTGAATGATATCTTCTAAACCTGGCCTTTCCTTTAGCTCTTTTACCGTGACTTTCTAGCCAAATGCTAATCTTCTTTTCCAAAATAATTCCATAAAGCTTGGCTAAAATCAGGCTAATCATAATGGTCCTAGAATTAGAGGGAATGTTTTTATCCCCATTTTTAAAAATAGGAAAAATGAGGCTTTGCGTCTAGGGTTTAGGGAAGCCCTGCTTGACTCCTAAGTTGAAGAGCTTGTGTATGTGAGGGATAAGGATTGGCCCTCCGATTTTAAAAATTTCATCTTGGTAGCCTTCAATGTCCTTAGCTTTCCCATTTGTGACCCACTTAACCCCGAACTCTATGTCATCTAAAGAAAAAAATTCTTCCTTTGTAGGGACAATAGGAATGGTGTCCATGGCATTAAGGAACTCGTAAATATTTTTAAGGTAGGAATTCCAGTGCGTTAAGGGAATCCTATTATTTTATTTAGTATTGTGTTTTAGAATTTGGCTCAAGAACTTCTTAGGATCCAACTTGTATAGTTGTGAAAGTTGTTCTTGTCTTTTATTGATATAGTATACTTTTTTCCTTTTAATTAGGGCTTTGTATGTATTGATCTTATCGAGTTTTAAGGGCTCATTAGAAGCATCCCTAATGGATTTCCTAGAAATTTTACATTCTTTATCATACGAAGGGTTGGTTGTTCTATTATTCTTTGTATGACACACCTCAAAAGAGAACTTGTTAATAGAAGTGGAAAGGGTAGTAAAATTATGATAGAGTTATTCAATGTTGTCCTTATAAGTTAGGAGGTTTAATTTACTATTTAAATCCTTTAAGAAAATGTCAACTTTACTTTTGTAAAAGCGCAAATTCCTATGATTATGAGAATTCTCTTCAATGGTGCTCCTATGCATGGAGAATTTTAGAGTTAGGGTTAAAGGTTTATGATAGAGTCAGGATCATGGTCATTTAAAAGGTCAAAGCTGTTATTTGGTTGGAAAAGGGGATATAGATATCACATAATCTACAACACTACTACCTAGCCCGTGAATACAAGTCATTTGGTTGGAGTTTGGCCACTTCATTACTCCATTGCAAATTATTAAGTCTTGAGTGCTGCAAAACTTGACCAACTCAGTACCAAACAAATTCTTTCATTTACTTATATTTTTTTATTAACATAAAAAATATAATATTATACAAATATTTTTAAGAAAAGCATTAATACATTAAATTAAAAAATTAATAAATGATACAATGCAATTTTTAATCGCTATATATCTAATAATTCTATTTAAGTCGATTGAATGTAATTTTTGATAAAAAGATATAATGTTATATAAATATTTTTAAGAAAATAATTCATACATCGAATTAAAAAATTAATAAACGATACAATGTAATTTCTGATCACTATAAATTTAATAATTCTGTATCAGTAGTTTCATTGTAATTTTTTAAATTGACAATGTCAGTTTGACTACTTGACATTTTTGTTACTAACATTTTTCTTTCCTTTCACCATTCCTAACATATTTATACACATCGCAGCAACTTCACATTCATGGCTGGCCGACAAGAAGTGTTTTCGGATGCAATTAGATGATATATATACATAGTAAATACCCATAACAACGTTTTACAGCTTGGTAACAAATTTACTCTAGCGTCTACAGCAGCAGCCAGGTTATTAGTTTCGCAAATTTGTGCAAAGCACGGATTGTAAAGGAAGCTGTAGTGGGTGTTAGAGCTCAGATTGCTTGATACTTTATACATCATCTATAAACGGTCGAGATTTTGAAAAAATATATTACAACATAAATCAATTACAATAATGGCCAAGCAGAAAGAGGAGACTATTCTGTTCAGCAAGTTTACGTTAAACAGAATCTTGGGAAGTGGGGCATTTGGCAAGGTATATCTTGCAACAAACCTAAAAACTGGCGAGAGCGTTGCCATTAAGGTCATAAGCAAAAAAACACTTGAAGAGTGGAAGCTTTTGGAAGACATGGTGAAAAAAGAAATCTCCATTATGAGAACAGTGAATCATCCCAACATTGTACGGCTCTACCAAGTCATGGCCAACAAAAACAAAATCTATCTTGTGATGGAATATGTCAACGGAGGAACGGTTTATCAAAAAATAAGATTAGCTGACCTGGAAGGACCGTCTAAAGTAGAGGAGAATACATGGAGGAGATATTTTCAGCAACTAATCAGTGCTGTGGATTTCTGTCATAGAAAGGGAATTTATCACAGAGACATCAAGTCTGACAATCTGCTCTTAGACGATAGGGGAAACCTTAAGCTCGCAGATTTTGGGTTGAGCACCTTTCAGGAGCATGTGGGCAAGGACAGCCTGTTACACTCAGTTAACGGTGCTGCTTCCTGCCTTGCTCCAGAGGTCTTATCTGGGGATGGTTACGTAGGTGCCCCAGCAGACATATGGTCGTGCGGTATAATTCTGTACGAGATCTTCGTTGGCGACATTCCGTGTCATTATGACAACGATTTAAGTCCCTTGTGTCAGATAATGTCGAAGAGAGATTACAGTTGCCCGACGCGATTACCGTGGGAAGTCCGTCAGCTCCTGTTTCGGTTGCTGGATCCCAACCCTCTCACTCGGATTACCATGCCCGAGATAATGGATGACCCGTGGTTCAAAGTGGGCTTCAATGGAAATAATTTATCATTGCATTACCATGATAGCAACAATAATATGAACATGAGCGGCCATGAGGTTGTGGATTTCCCGAATTCGCCATGCATGAATGCCTTCAGTGTACTGGCATCCTGGCCGACTGGACTAGATCTGGCTCCTCTATTCGAGGATTCAAAAGGGCTGCTGCGATTCATGTCGAAGCAACCGGTTTCCGCCATTATATCAAAGTTTCAAGAGATTGCTACGGCCAATGGATTTAGTTTTAAAAGGAGAGAGTGGACGGTGAATATGGAGGGAACGATATTGGTCTTCGAAGCGAAGATTTTTGAAGTAGCGCCTTCGCTGTACGCCGTGGATGTGAGTAATACTGGCGGGGATAAAGCTGAATATAAAAATTTCCGTGACCATCATATGATACCTGCCCTTCAGGACATTGGATGGGCGTGGCGAGTTAATCATTGTAATCGTCCAGTAAACGAAAAAGAACAGAAGAATGTAACCCCTAAGAGATGCGTGTGGCAAGTTAATGATTGTAATAGTCTGGAACAGGAACAGAAAAATGTAACAGCAAAGAGGGAGAAGAAGAAAACAGCGGGTATCCCAATATTGCTTTTCTTGATGGCATTTGCTTGCACGTTTACTCTAATGAAATTGCGTGCTTGGGCCAATCACTGAACTGTAGGGTCAGAGTAGTGTTGGATAGACACTACCTCTCATCAATTTATTTCAATAATTTCGTTCCTGAGAACATTATTTAAATTTTAGGTGTTCTTATTAATTTGTAACTATTTTTAAGTTTATATGTTATGCACTTTGGTACTTGTCGTTATAATTTTAGTTGAGTTTATAACTAGCACAGCCGCTAACTCGCGACTGAGAATGCCTAAAGGTATCCGTTGAGAATCTGTGTCCTTAATATAATTTGTGTGTGGTAATATGAAACGTTTGGTTGCATTAGGTTAATAAATGGAATGCTTAGAAGCAGAATATGGGCATTTATTTAGATGCCACGGTTTAATCCTATTTAATCATTTAAACGTGACAATTACATATCCTTACAGTGAACATGTTAACGGATTCGTGAACATGTTAACGGATTCCTTGATAAATGCAAGAAAGTTATGAACAATAAATCTGACCCATTGATTTTGGAGGACTATTAAGAATATGCCAGCATATTCAATGCATAGCCATCAGATTAGGGTTTAAGGTTAAATAAAATTAAAAGATCATTAATTGTGCCCATTATCAATAGATGTACGTCTTTCGACGTAATAAAATCACTTTAAAAATATTCAAATGAAGGTGTTTTTTTCAAAATGTAGTGTAAGAGTAATTGTAATGTTGGATAGACACTATTTCTCATCAACTTATTTCAATAATTTTGTTCCTTAATAACATTCTTTAAATTTTTAGGTATTACATAACTAAATTTTTATTAATTTTTGTAATTATTTTTAAGTTTATATGTTTTGCACTTTGGACTTTTAATATTTTTTTTTTTAAATTGTTATGGTTATACATTAAATTAGAGTAGGTAATCTTGGATTTAATTATCATGATTTTTTTTTAATAACATGATATCCATATTAAAAAAAAGTTATTGAAAATTTCTCACAATGAAAAAATGTAGCTAGCATAGAGAAGAAGGATGATGAGTGACTCTTCGTTACTACATTTGTCATTTGTTGATGTTTTCGTTTTCCTTTCTTTCATATAAATACTGATACGTAATGGTAAGACTTTGTAGAGTTTGCGTCTGTGCAAAAATTTGAAAAGTTGAGTTCCTAACCTTAGCGCAAAAGTTATTCTAGTTTTTCGTAAACTCTTCAGGCGTTCACACAGTGAAAGCACAATTTCAATCTCAGTTAATTCTTAACAATCTTCATATTGTATTTTTTTTATTTTTCTTGGAACTCGTTGATATTTGTAATAATTCCTTTGAAGTTACGCTACAGGGCCCCTCCCTGTCTATTTGAATTAATGCAATGACTATTAGATAATTTTTTATTGGTATCTTAGTTTCTTCCTATTCTTAATTTAATTATCAGGGCTGTTGTTTTATATTGCATATTCAATACCTATAGTTTGTATAATCCGAATTTATAGTTACGCATTGAATAGGAAATAAACTTATTCATTTCTGAAGGTCTATACTTTGAAATTCGAATCTGTTTGCACATATATATATATACAATCGTATCATATCAATGTCCATTGTGCTAAATGAAACCTCTATTTTGTTCTACTTTACTTAGGTGTTTTATAAGTACTGTGATTCTGTATCTTCCTTACAGTGGGATATGAACATATATCCTCCTTCTTATTCTGTACATACATAGAGTTCCTATTTGTGTTGATTTAGCATGGACATGAAAGAAATTTCAATTTAATTAGTATATTTATGTAGTCATTCTCCTGCAGACTCTAAGCAAACATTTTTCTGTACATGGCTGCATTATTCGATTTCATTTACCTTGTGTAAGATAGATAATTATTAAGTTTTCCAACACAATTTATTGATAGGTGTCCACCTACAGTATTTCTTATTACAACAAAACCAGTTCATAGATCCATATTTCCAGAACCTTTGTTTGTGTTAATCGATTTATTCTAGATACTATTTCCAGCACTTAAATATGTGATAGTCTAGATCTAATCGTTTCACAATTTATCATCAATACCTGTTGATATATATATATGTATATATACATACTGTAGGTTTTTCGAAAGTGTTTGAATTTCGCATATGACTTTCCTACATAATTATATCTTATCTTATATATATATATATATAATTACCTCCCATTAATTTATAACTAATTGTGGCAACAATTTAACATGATAGGGTAACTGAACTCAAATCAAAGTCAAAATGTCGAGTTAAAAGTGTGGGATGTTCGAAAGACATTTTTCAGGTTTTCTTCCAAAGGGAGACCACTACTAAAATAACCAGTCATATTGGATACATCAGATTCTGACAAAAATTGCAAATAAAATAATGGATTGGGGTTCTTACAACCACAACTATGATTCCTTCAGAATTTGATAACAAATTATCTCATATATACATAACTCATATAAAAATATCTCATCTGCCAATAATTCATCATGAGATGTAAATAGAGAAGGAGAAAGTGGACATATATTAATTAAGTTTTCCTAATAACAAATGGAACAACCATGTTCCTCCCAACCTTAGAACAGGGTAGCGAAATCACTTGTCTCGTTCACCCACTAGCCTAACCATGAATCCATGAGGGATAACTTGGAGTTCCTCCTTAACAATGTCTTCGTGTATGAGTAGTATTCTCCTTTCCTCACACTCAGCAAGTAGTGTTCATAACAACAAGCAATAAATAATTATTTTCCCCACCATACTAGACAATGTCCTACCTCCTCACATATGCTATATATCTAAAACCAAAATGCCTAGGTCTTTTTCCCCTTGGGAATTTTCGCATCTTTCAAAATCCCTAATTTTCAGGGGCTCTCGATGGCCAAATTCCTTATTTTCCACTTGTAACAATCAACCCTGAGGTAGTTCCAGCATGTTCCCCACAAATGGAGTCATGGTTAGTTGATTTCAACATGGTTGTTCCATTTGTCCTCCTGCAATAATTATAAAATATTTTGTTTCATACAAGTGTCATGGGAAAGTAGTTAGTTGGGTCAAATAAGATTTTTTCCCAACAATCATAATCATTAATTACAATTAACCAAATTCAAAATTCAGAATTGCCATAAATGGAGAAAAAATTATAGTTTTGAATTTACCAAAAATGAAATAAAATTCCTAAGAAATTGCAAATCCAAAAATATTTTTTTGGGGGGGATGTTACACACACATTCTATTTTGGCATTTTTGAACTATCATTCTTCCTCCTAGGCCAGTCCTGTAGCATGTGCTATGGAATCCTCAATCACTTCGAGTTGCAGATCCCTAATTTCAGCTTTGGAGCCATCAAACGACTGAGATAAAGCCTCTTCAACTGCTAGGTTATAACCCTCAAACGTTTTGATGAAAATGTCCCATCCATGTGCCCTAATATTGCCTATGGAATCATCTTGAGCGAGGAGGTATTGCAAGCCATTGGGTTCAATTCTTACCACGGGATCCATGGGTACTATCACATAGACATAGCAAGGGAGACGAGAGGTAGGTTTCACTTTCCAACACACAAGAAGTACGAAGGGGTCTATAAAATTGGGAGAGGCCCGATGCCTAAGGACTGTGGAGGATATCATAATTGGCAATTTGAGCTTTGATTTGGGAAGAACCAAAGGATGGGTAGGATAGTAAACCATTATGCGTAATGAACACTAAACCCAAACCATCACCACTTACCTAATTAAATAATGAATGTGAGTCTGAATTATGCAGGAAAATAGGGTGATGTGGAATTATAAGTACGTTGGTCCTATACCATAGTGATAGGATTGTGATAGGTCTAGTAAGAGAAAGATGCATATTTCGAATTTAACCCAAGGTTCTACGCAATCAAGCATATCAAATGTAAAACTCATATAATCAACCATAGAAAGGACTCAAATATATCTCCCAAAGTGAATAAATCAATGGTAGTGGGTTAACAAATAAAAATATTAACTTACAAACTTTAAGGTTTATGAGAATATAGATGTCCTTTAGGTGTAATCACTTTAGAAAAAGAAACAAAGAAATCACAAACTGTATGATGATTACCCAAGCCCAAATTTTGTTCTAATTTCATGCTTTCAATCATGAAATTAAATAAAACAAATGATAGATTTAAAAATGAAAAACTTTTATACTCAATTAGGCCAATGAATCACCTCAAAAAAAAAGTAAAGAAACATTTCTAATGATAAGGAGGCAACTACATAAAAATTTAGCCCTTGGCGATGACATTTTATCAATGAAAAATTTGGCAAGAATTGTTGGCTACCAATAGGTCCCATGGATAAGTGTGGACCATAGTGTTCAAGTAGACTAGAGAACCAGGGTGCCATTGGGAAATGGAATTATTATGAACAACACGGGAAGGAGGGAGTCCGTGGGGAGTGGAAAAAACCACTTGATGTTTAGACAAGATGGATTGGAGGTCTTGTGGCACAGAGGGTGTATCACTGGCTTGTATGGGATGGAGTTGGAAAATAATGCAAGAATGACCTTCTTTTAGTAGTGTTTCCATGCGATGACAACTAATGATCTCTGAGGAACCGAGGGTGATGCCTTGGAACTTATATGGTCGACCCTCCTGGTCAAATTGTATGGTTAATTCCTTAAAATCCTTAGCCATTCTGCACCCAACACAATGTCACAACCTCCCATGGTGATAGAAAACATATGAGATTTTAGATGGTAGTCACCAATTTGGAGACACACATTTTGACAATGCCCTCCACATTTCATGGACCCACCATTGGCAATCATGATTTGGAAATTATTGACTACACAGATATAGGAATTAGTTTCTTGGGTAATGCAACGATGAATACAATTATCGAATCTTCCACTATCAACAAAAATGATGACCTTCTTATGATTGATGTAACCAATTAGCTTGAGGGTTTGGGGAGCAGAGAAGCCAATGAAAGAATTTAGGGAAATGACCATTTCTACTTCGAGAGGGTTTGAGGGAGGGGTTATGTCAGTGGGTTCAGGTGACACAGATACAAGGGGAGCCTCAACATCCTCTTCTGAAACATCCTCTGAGATGGCCATTAAAAGATTTTGTTCCTTACACTTGTGTCCCATAAAATATTCGTCATCACAATTATAACAAAGGCCTTTGATTTGGCATGCAACCATTTCACCCCTAGTCAATTTTTGGATGTTTAGTGGAGGAGTGGGAGTTACTGGTTTAGCGCAAGGAACAAAGGATGGTTTGTGGTTTTGAGAAGAGACAACCTGTTGTGATTCCTTAACTATTTTAGTATAGTCCACCCAAATCTGAGGTCGAGCCATGAGGACATGAGAACGAATATCATCCTTGAGGCCACTGATAACAAATTATCAGAACAAAGCATCAAATATGCCCTCTATATGAAAATCCAGTCGCTCAAAAGTAGCTATAAAGTCTTCCACTGTGCCAAATTGTTTCGAAAATCTCAAACAACCTAAATGGCTTATGTCAGTGTCAAAGCATTCATAAATCTCTGCCACAAAGTGCGTCCAAGACACATACCCTTGGTGAGAATTTTTTCTCCATTACCACCACATTCAACATACTTGATCTAGATGGAAAACACCATACAGTAGTTTGGCCAACTCATCTGTAAGTACATACACATATAAATAATATTCCATTTGAGTTACCTAGGCAGTGGGATCTCATCCATCAAATTTGGTCACATCCACACGTGGAAGGTGTAGATCACGCTAGAAGTGATGGGTATGAAAATTCAGGGAATGAGAAAAAGTTTCACCTTCGGTATGCAAAGGTGGGTCAGAAAAAGGAAGATCTGCAGGGATATGTAGCTTGGTGGAGATTTTCATAGTGACATATTCAAGTTGGATAGTAATGTCTTGTTTGAGCTCTTGTTTGAGTTCCGTGATTGAGTTGACAATGGAGGAATGCATCCTTTGATTTATGGTGGAAATATTGGCACTGAGTTGTTGCACTTCTTGTTGGGTTTCTATGAAATTAGAGTGAAAGGTAGTGAAGTGAGCTTCCGATGGGGTAGAGCCCAAATAAGGGTGTTGGAAGGGGGTCGGGTCCACAATTTGTTTTTTGTTGAAAAATAATATGCATGACTTCGATAAGGGCAAAGAGAGAAATCCAATGAAATAAGTCTCAAATAATGGTGCCAACACGATCCAGACTCATTTTTGTTTTCCTCTTGCAAATTTATACTCCGATACGAATAATATTGCAGTAATGAAATGCCAAAATGCTTAACATGTGTGGTAATTTTTCATCTTGAATGCAAAAGATAAAGTTGTTCCACAATACATCTTGTTTGTTCTCTTTTTATTTCTATCCCAAGGATTAGGTATTCAAGGAATCGACAGACAAGGGTTTTCCCTATGTTATATCTCTCTTATATACGTGTGCGGTCCAATAGTAGTATTCGACCCAATATCTCAGGGCACCAACTAAGGAGGCTAGACCGTTCCCCTAGCCGTACTACCCGACTACCTAGGTACTAGAAAGTATCTTCCCGAGTGTTTTTCTCAGTGGCACTATAGAAGTTAGCTAGTTGATCAATTTATCTATTGAGGGATTCAAGAGATCTAGGTCAATCCGTATATAGGTGTTATCTGATGTGCTACCACTCAAAGGGGTACCAACAAGGGTTACAAGGGTGTCCATTGGCCAACAAATGTTCTTTTAAGTTCCACTTGTATTTCCTACATGTATGAATCCAACACCACAGGTTTATGTGTGTAACGATAGATCTTTGTAGCTCAAAGACACCAAAATACCTTTGTACCCTAAAAAACAAATTAACCCACAAATTTCTGCGAAGGAAGGTTCTTTGATACCACTTGTTAAGAACCAAAGAATTGAATACAATCTTCTATCCCCCCTATATATCTTCTTCTCTCTATCTCCCTCCCACACTTTTACACACTCACTCTCTACCTCCATCCTTTGTCTACCTCTCTCTGCCTCCTCTCTTTGTCTACCTCTCTCTTCCTCCCACATTCTTTCACACACACTTTCTATCCCCCAT
>ML788199.1:170173-187916 GCA_009831015.1 Picea engelmannii | reverse complement strand
GTCAAAGAAGTAAAACCCTAAATGACCCCTGACCTAACTGTGGTTGAGCCGAAAATGACCTCAAATCGCATTACTGGCAGGTAAATCAAGCAGCACAATAACCCCCAGGGATCAACGAAAGAAACCCACGCTTTAAAGGGACGGCATGATTAACCGACCTTTTGGACAGCAAAAACGCCAGGAGATTTAACGATTTACCCAATAAGTGAATAACAGTCTGGCAATAAGAAATTAATGACCCTGGGACAAAGCTAAAAGTAGCGATTTAACTTGTCGAGGCATAAGGCTATCTATCAGTAATCGGCAGTGAGAATTTATGGCCTAGGGCGCAGGGATAATGACAGCGATTTAACAAACGAGGAAATGACTGGCTAGCGTCAATTTAATATGTCAGGTTATATTACAGTTTAGTTTTTTTAAAAAGATGGATATCACTGTCACGATTTGGGGAAGGGGGATCAGAACCCCTCATAATTTATGACTCGCAGCCAGAGACAGCTGTAACAGGCAACCGTTGAGCACCCTCTAATTATGAACTCGATCAATAATTAGATTGCCATCCAATCTTTATAAATAGACTCAGATATATAGGCCTTAAAACTTAACTGTAAATTGTAAAGGCTTGCACTGGGTACATCCAATGTTTATAAATAGACTCAGATATCCGGTACGAAAATAGGAAGGTAAATAAACTGTCAAAAGTATAAGAACCAATCCGGTAAGGAAGTAGGAAGATATTTTTTTAATATCCGTTTTGACAATTTCCTTGAGTGAGAGTATAAACAAAACGCAGCTTAAACCCTCATAAATTTATTTAGGTGTTAGCTAACAAACATATAGATTCTATGAATTCGATTTGGGTGTTCTCGTTGATTTAGTCCAATTTTTTTTTTCTTTACCTTAATAAAATGAAATTGTTGTTTACGGATTTTGAAAATCGATGAAATTGTGGTTTACGGATTTAGAAAATCAAGTGTTAGTTTATGGATTTAGGTTAGGTAAAAAAAATGGTTTGAATTGCAATATTTTATTGGGAATTAATTGCTTTTGTTATTTTATTTTCTTTTCAAATGAATTAAATGTGAAAACTAAAAACTTATAATAATATTTATATTATTTAAAATGAAAAAAATAAAAATTATGTGTAGATATAGTATGTATATTAGACCATTTTCTGAAATAACAAAATCATTTCGGGGAAAATAAAACAACGTATGGATCTCATTTTCTGAAGGGTTGGAGCTTCTAATCTTGGAAATAGCAATCGTTTTCTGAACGACAGAATTTGTGTTTTGTTTTAAACATTGTTAACATCGCCGTGTCATTTCGTAGGACATCCTTGAAATAAACTTTAGCCGAGCTTCGATCATGGGTACCGACTGGGTTCCATTCCTGGCCTGTAACTCCGTCGATTTTCTGAATTCAGTCTCTTCATCCAGCCTAGCACGTGATCGAATGGGAGATTCTCCCAGACCAGAACGACTATGGTCTTAATGGACCCATCGATATCAGTCCCTGGAGATGAAAACAGTATGACAGTCGCAGTTACAGTGAAGAATATCGACCTGAAACTAGTAAGCCTCTCGGTTAATCGCCTGTTGTTTTCCCCCATGTTCCCTAGCAGAAATCCTTTGCGTCACACTTACTGAACTGAAAAAAATGAAAATCCTTTTGTCCTCCCTCAAGGAGACTCGAAGGAAAGCCTAAGATTACAGAGATGTAAAGTCCCGGGGGTTTCCAGGACAGCCTATGAGCACGCGCAAGCAGAGGGTAAAGGACGCGATTTTGGTTTCCTTAACTTTTCAGCAGAGGGGCGAACATTAATCATGGTGGCCCTAACATCCAGAAATTTACACAGCATTCACCTAACCTACGAAGAAAATAATGCCGACTCTGCCCCAACCCACAGGAATCAAGGAAGGATCACTAGAAACGAAATACCAGCATCTACAACGAGAGACAGTAGTATATATATATTTTTTAAAAGAGATGGAACGATTTAAAGCGAAAAGACACAAATTTTGCATGAATGATAGTAGTATAATAAAACGAGAGGCCCACAACCGAGTGCCCCCTGTAAATTGAAAGAAAACGCCCAGCCCAAGATTTTTCTCACAGTAAACGAATCGGGGTATAAATGCCAGAACAAAACCATTGGAATCACTACAACAAGTGTCAGAATAACGATAACCATTGAAGCTACAGTTTATAAACAAGTTAAACAATAACCCTGGAAACTACAAGTCTATACAGTAACCATTCTACTCTACAAAATAGAGGAGCATACCTTTGCCTTATTCGCCTTCCGCAACGATTCCTGCTCCTTTCGCTCCTTCTCCAGCTTGCCGACCACCACGAACTCACCGGTACCTCCCAGCCAAACGCTAGGGGTACTCTTCTTCCCCCTCACCCCCCCGAGCCGCAAAGGGGACACACACAACCAGAGAGTAACTAGCTCCTCAGCTCGCCTCATAGGCTGAGCTACCACTCACGTCTGCTGAGGATTCCCAACTCCTACCAACAATCAGTCAATCTCTCCTCTCTCAACATAACAATCCCAATCTCAGCAAAAAGCCCCCTTATTTCCCCCTCCTCCTTTCCTTTATTCAGACTCAAACCCTAATTCTCCTTTTTTACTTAGGTTTTCCCCCCTTTTCTCTTTTTCTTTCTTAATTTTCTTTTTAGTTTAATTCGTTTGTATATTACATTTTTATTTTTCCTTTTTCAAAAATTCAAGGGTATGAGTGCTCATCATTTTTTTTTATAATCGTTTATAATATAAATATAACTTTTATAATTTTTTTATAATTCACATGCTTAACTTTATTTGTTTATAATTTGTCTATAATATAAGTATACATGTATTTATGTTTTCATTTTTCTATTAGGAAGCATGCATTCATTATTTAATTTACCATTAATATATCTGTATAATTAGGATTAAAGAGAGATTAAGGCGATGGCGAAACAGCATAGGGGAAAAGTAATGTTTTACAAAATGAATAAAGAGGATTTACGGGGAGGGTTGGTGATTTAGTAAAAGTGAACTGCACAAGTAAAGGAAGATGGATACTAGAAGATCAAGGCGAGGAGGATAGTTTAATTAAGTGGACAAGGATAAAGAGAGGGTGACGGTCTGAGTTTTTGTTTTCATTCTTTTTTTTGAATTTTTCAATTGTTAAGGTCACACTAAAATTTCCCCCCGGTTTCTAGAAGGTCTTAGGCTTAGGGTTTAGATTCTGAGCTAGGCGACGACTGGTTAAGGGTAATGCTTAAGGTTTTATTCAGGTGCTGAAGACTTAGGGCTAATTAGGATGACTCCATCAACCACCTTTACCGCGACGTGCCCTTCAGGTCTCACCACGTGTGCCAAGGGTGCCACTCGCCTCTGGAATTTCTTTTGGCGACGTGTCGTTCAGAATGCACCACGTGCTCCAAGGGTGCCACTCGTCGACTAAGTTTCTTCTGTTCGACGTGCCCTTCAAGATGCACCACGTGCTCCAAGGGTGCCACTCGCCGACTGAACTGATTGGTAGACGTCTATAACCCCTGGAGTCAATACTCCGGCAGGTGAACCAGTAGGAGACTAAGGGCTCTAAGGAATAATTCCCCCGCCTTATTGCGCGCCCCTTAGAATCATCGTGAGTGACTGTCGCAGTCGGCCCTCACGGCATCGTGGATCCTCTCGAACTAGGTAATCGTTAACCTATAGTTCGAGCCACGGGGGGAGTGCTAGTAGGCGGTGGCAGGGATGTTGTCCACCCCTCTCCCTCAACCTCTCTACAATCGTGTGCGGCCCCTTTACTCCATATGTGAGTCAAGTCGGCAAGCTATCGTCAGCCTGCATCACCAATAATCATGTCAGAAATGTCAACATCAAATCATCAATAAAATGAAACATCATAATAAACATATCAACCCAAAAGAACACTCCCTGACTCAATCCGGAGTCCAAGGCGGGTTCTACCGATGCCTCTACATCCTCAAGGTCAAAAACCCTGCACACTCAATCAAACTGAGTCAATATCACCCGTCTAATCAAATAGTAACACGTCATGTCATATGTCAATCACATCATAATCAAATATAATAGGTCTTATGTCAAAAAGGGTCCAGATCACTTGCGAGCAAGTGTCCTCAAATAATAAGTGTTCTCAGTGCGCTAGAGCGGGATGTTACATAGTGCAAGGTGGCAGTTAGAAATATTGTGCATGCATTCCTGGGAATGTGTAGTGATTCCTGTGTTGTGCATTTTTGAGTAAAATTGAGCAAACTTGGAACAAAATATTAGGGAGATGTTGACAATCACTACCCTCACTTTGTCAATATGGCCTTCAATTTACTCCATGTATTTATTTTGATAGAATTTCATTTTACTTTAATTTTATAATTTGTTAAAATGATTAAAAAATAAAACTAAATTTAATTTTCCCTTATTAAATTGCACCACACTTAATTAATATGGATCCTAGAGAAAACCCAAATCCAACATCAGTAAAGTAAGGCATAACAAACACCCATAACCAATAAACATAAACATGGAAATTGATGTATATTTGAAGTCTTTTAGAACCATTACAGAAGACTTACCAAATACGAAATAGACCTCACAATTGTCAGTAGCCAGCTTCCTGGACACCATTGTATCTTCCATTGTAGATTAAAAAGGCTAATTAACTAACAATTTTTATTAGAGGGATATAATGTATGAATATTATAGGATATATCTATATAAAAACAAGTTACTGACATAAAAAATTGAAAAAATCACCGATAACATTAATTATTAAACCAAGAAATGGAGTAGAGATATCAGTCACAAAGAGACACATTTGTATGGGTTGGTGCACCTACCAACCATTTTTAGACAATTGGATGAATAAGTGGGTTATGGAATGTGAAAAACCTCCTTGCAATCATAGGGAGGTGCCTATATATTTCCTTATAAAATTATGGGAAGAGTTTATGTTAGTGTTCCTTCTCAACTACTTCAACATTGGTAAAATATAGGGTCTAGGTTGTGGGTCTACATATGATAGAGAAAATTCTAGGCATGACCCATTTGTTGAAATGTTGTAACTTCAAATAATATTCTAATTATATTTGAGTTATTATTTTATAGATCAAATCCCCTTTTCTAGATTGATCATGTTGGTTATTGTATCAAACCAAATCCCTTTTTTGGATTGGTCAAACCATATTTATATGGTGGTATTTGAGAAGTCGACCCCTAGCCTTTATAAAGTGGTTTTAACCACTCCTAGAGGAAGTCGTCCCTACTAAGTGAATAGAAAAAACCCTAACACCCCGTCAACTAGTATTTATATGTGAGGATGTTGCCTCAGTTATACACACTCACACTCATTCATATATTGTGCATATATTGAAGGAAGTTGTAGTGGCAGGATGAAGGAGAAGAGAGGTGCATGCTCAATATTGGTTTATTTATGGTGTATTGTTTTTAGTCTTGGAACTATATTGGCAATGTATTATTGATGAAGTTTTGTTGGGTTTTCTCCCCTATGAGGGTTTCCAAAGATAAAATGTTGTGTACCTTGTGATTGTGATTCTTTCAGTGATCCTATTTATGATCTTGTTTTAGAAATGCATTGAATTCTTATGTAATTTGGAAATAACCTAATAACAAAATTAAACTTAACATGGTATCAAAGCTTGAATGAATAGAGCATCTTTCACTCGATATATAAAACCATCGTTGTTTCCATATAAGGAAATTAGGGGATATTACTGAAGAGGAATTTTGAGAAAAAACTATCTTGGGAAGTGTGCCTTGAACTAGTGCATATTTTGGTAGCTTGAGAGAACTTTTTCAATGGCTAGATTCTCTAGAAAGTGAAACTCTATTTTTTGCTAGTACCGGAAAACTAGGAAATTAGAACTAGTGCCAAAATTAACAATACATTTTTTTGTAGGTCAAGTTTCAATGAGTAAAAATTGGAATATTCTGAAATAGTTGGCTCCAGCCAACTCGCCTTATCCCAATGCATCTTTTGGTAAGTTTAGATTCATTTTCTAAGTAGTTTCATTTTGTGGTCATTTTTCTAGCTCTAGGTCAAGATGTCTAGAAGCACCAAGATTCTTGACAAGTTAGAAGGTGTGAAAATTTTTGTTCCTAGAATTACAAAATTGGACTCATTCTTGAAGATAATGACCTTTCAAAATTCATAAAATAAAATGTATCGGAACCTGAAGAAGATGAAGCCAAAGAGAAGTACAAGAAATATATGATTAGGTCCAAAATAATAATTGCAGATTCCATCAAATACCAATTGATCACTCAACTGTCTTATAAGAATAATAAAAAATATATCTTGGATTTCCTATCAAGACTCTATGAAGCAAATAAAATCAACCAAAAGATGAAGTTGAGAACCCAACTCAAGAACAAAAATATGCAGAAACGAGAAAGAATTCAAGACTATTTCTCTAGGGTTTCTCAATTCAAGGAACATTTAGAAGCAATTGGAGACAACCTGGATGAACAAGAACTCATAATGACAAATATTAATTGTATCAAAATACCTTGGGATGCCTTCATCCAAACTATTTTTGAAAGAAAATAGAAACTCCAATTTGATAGTTTAAGGGAATAATGTGTTCAAGAAGAAGCAAGATTAACCAACCGAGAAGTCGTCCTATTAAGAGATGAATATCAAGCCTTAACTACTCATGATAAAGGAGGAAATAAAAATTCTCATATTCAAAAGGAGACCCACTTTCATAAAGAATCTCACCCTCCAAAGAGATTCCATAAATATCATAAGGGTCAAAGAAAGGGAAAACATTTCTCCTCTTATCAATGTTATCATTGTGATAATATGGGGCACATTGCTAAGAATTGTCCTTCCACAAGGGAAGAATACAATAAGATAAATAACACAAAACATCATGGCCATGTAGATGAAGATTATGTTTTGTTTTCATCCCTCTCGCGATCTGTGACACCCAGAGAGGATACTTGGCTCATAGATAGCGGTGCCTCTACGAACATGACAGGTCAGAAAGACATTCTCTCTAGTCTTACAGAAAAGGACTTCCCCAAAAAAGTTTCACTTCGATATGATTATCGGTACCCTATCAAAGAAATGGGAGAATCCACCTACAAACTTGATTCAGTAACTCGAACAAGAATGAAGGATGTACTTTATGTACTAGGTTTGACAAAAAACTTACTTTTTCTCTTAGCTCTAGATAAGAAAGGTTTCAGGGTTGCATTCATAGACAATGAAGTTCTTATGTGTGTTTAATTCATTATATATGCGTTTAATATATCCTTATATATATATGCAACATAAATTATATGTGTTTAATTCATTATATATTTTTTTATTTCCCGACGTCGTAGTGTGACGAACATAACCCACTCTTGAACTATGAAAAACCTATTCCAATTCCATAATGTGAAAAAAAATCCCTTTATCATAATTTGGTGATCATAACCTTATGATGTCATGGAATGAACAAAAGTTGATGTCACAATGTGACGAAGAAAATCGGATGTCGCAATATGATGAACAAAACATGATCATCATTGCAATATGGTAGTGCCATAGTAAACTATGGTTAAACATAATCAAGGTGGCCAATCATAATCATATTCGCATGCTCAACGAAGTTCATCCATGAGAATTGTCAACCATAATAAAAAACGGTCAACCATGGTCATGGTCAACCACATTAAACCATGGTGAAGGACAACCACAATTAACCATAGTCAACATTTCCTTCCCAAAGTCAACCAATATCTACCAAAGTTAACCATTGTCATTGTCAACCATAATCAACCATGGTCATTTCAATTAATGTATTACTATATTAAGATTTTAATAATGCATTATTACTTTTATAATGTATTTATTAATGTATTGATACTTTAACAATGTATTATTACATTAGAAATGTATTACTACCTCAATGTATTACTATGTTTTTAACCATGATCATTTTAAACAAATGTATTAACATATTAGTACTTTAATAATGCATTACTACTTTAATAATGTATTATTAATGTATTACTTTATTAGTTCTTTTATATTTTAGCATTGTATTAGTTAATATTGTATTAATGGATTAATTAATTACTACATTACATTATTATTGTATTAATATTTTAATTTATATATTATAGTAATATAATAATGTGTAATGTATTAGTGGGCTTAAAGGTTGAGAACATGTGTTTCCACCTTCGATGTCATAAATTCAAATCGAGAGGGGGGTAGGGCATGTATATCTCTGTAGACTTTAGTAGTCAAATCCCAAACAAACAAAGGGATCTCATACACCAACAAGAGTCTAGCCTAGCCCTGACCTTAAAAATAAATTATTATTATCATTACTACTTTAATAAATTTTTACTAAACACATTAAGTTCAATGTATTAATACTTTATTTCTTTATTATTAATGTATTAATTTATTAGTGTGTTATACTTCTATAATGTATTTACTCATGCATTTTATGTATTTATTGATGTATTTAATATATATATAAATATATATTGTATCTAGGGGAATCTATAACTACGACGATATCTGGCTATCGCGTGACATGGGGTCGAATCTCTATCGGTTGCCTTATAACCCCTAGGGAGAACCACACTGCTCACAAGCCTGGCCTCGAGAGAAGACGAGGTTTGAACTCGTGACCCACTTAGCAGCACGAACACCTTAACAATATGTCCGCTGGCCACTAGACCGCACCCCTCTCGACTATGTATTTAATATATTATTAGTGTATTATTTTATTAATTCTTTAACAATGTATTAATTAATACTATATGTATACACTAATGTAAATTAATACTTCAATCTATATATTACATCAATCTAGTAATGTTACATTACATTATTAATGTTACATTACATTATTAAAATGTCAATCAATGAGATAATGTATATTTTAATGTTTTAATACTTTAATTTATACATTACAATAATATCAATATATTACTACTTTATTAATGTATTACTTCATTATTGTATTAATAATTTATTAATGTATTAATACTTTAGTAATGTATTTATTAATGCATTTAATGTATTTATTGAAGTATTTAATGTATTATTAATGTATCAATGTTTAATACTAAACAATATATCAATTAGTTAATAAAATAGATTATTGATGTATGAATCAATTAATATGTTACATTATGATGATGATGATGATGATTAACGTCCACTAAGACCGAATTGGTTTATCAGACCTTAAGAGGGTAAGTGCTTACTTGTGATTCTTTAGAATTTTGTTTATGTTCTTGAAAAGCATTAAGATAATATTTTCAAGATCATGAGATGTGTGTTGTGTTAAGAGGTTAGGAAGGTCGGTAGTGTGACAAATATTTTGAAAATGAGATCTAATATGGGTATAGGCTCGACAATCTAAGAGAGAGTGATTTTCATCTTCAACCTTCTTAGTGTCACAAAGGTGACAGACTCTTTCATCCCATGACATTTTAGGAATTGACCAAAGCCTAGTTTCACTATGGAGTTAGTGAGAATTTGTTCTTATCTTAGCAGTGCTTGTTTTTTTATTTACACTTGGAAAAACAGATAGATACTTTTGATCTTCTATATTAGGGTTGATTACCTTCTTATAATACCACATTTTCTCCTTAAATTTTGATTTGACATTTTTTAATAGTATCTTTATTCGGAAAAATGGTGTCTTCCATGATTCCCCAATAGTTTAGCCAAGACCGAGCATCTTTACGCCATCCTCGCTTGAGTCGATGGTGGTTATGAATCAATTTTGAAGAAATTTTAGGAAGCCTCTTGTCTTCCATGTTGTTTTACGTAAATTAATATTTCAATTTATATATTTCATTTATACATTATTATTTTTAATATATATTTAATTAATATAATAATTAATTAATACATTAATTATGTATCAATATATTAATGGTCATCCTTAACGAACGTGAAAAATGAAAAATGACATTGATCAGTGTATATCAATCACTTTATACATTTTTATAAAGTGGTTGTTGCTAGTGTATAGAGTACATGTTTTGAAACTTCGAAACTTATAAAAACCAAATTTACTTTAGCGTCTAGAGGAAAAATAGTTCATACTTTATAATTTATACATGTTAGTGCTCCAATTTCTTGATAGAATAACATCAGTTCATACATTATACATTGTCTACAAATGCTCGAGATTTTGAAAAAATATATTTCAACATAAATCCATTACACTAGTGATCAAGCATAAAAGAGCAAACTATTCTTTTGGAAAGCTCACGTTAGACATAATCTTGGGAAATGAGGCATTTTCCAAGGTATATCTTGCTAGAAACCTAAAAACTAGCGAGATAATTTCCATTAAGGTCAGAAGAAAAATGAAACTTGAAGAGTGAAATCATTTGGAAGATATGCTAAAAAACAAATATCCATTATGAGAACACTTAATGATCCCAACATTCTATGGTTCTACCAAGTCATAGCCAACAAAAATAAAATCTATCTTGTGATGGAATATGTCAATGGAGGAACAATTGATCAAAAAATAAGATTAGTTGGTCTAGAAGGATCGTCTAAAGTAGAGGAGAATAAATGAAGGAGTTATTTCCAACATCTAATCATTGTTGTGGACTTTTTTCATAGAAAAGGAATTTATCATAGAGACATCAAGTCTGACAATGTGCTCTTAGAAAATAGGGGATACCTTAAGCTCACATATTTTCGGTTTATCACCTTTTAGGAGCATGTGGGGAAGGAAAACCTATTTCACTCAGTTTATGGAGATACTTACTACCTTTCTCTAGAGGTCTTCTGTGGGAATGGTTATACGGGTACCCCAACAAACATATGGTCATGTGGTATAATTCTATACGAGATCTTATTTGGTGAAATTCCATTTCATTATGACACTAATTTATGCCCCTTGTGTCAGAAAATGTTGAAGAGATATTATAGTTTCCCGACGCAATTACCATGCAAATTTCACGAGCTCCTATTTCGTTTGTTGGATCGCAACCCCCTCACATGGATTACCATGTCAGAGATCATGAATGACCCATGGTTCAAAGTGGTCTTAAATGGAAATCATTTATTATTGTATTGCCATGATAGAAACAATAATATGAACAATAGTGTCCATGGGGTTGTGTATTTCCCGAATTCTCCATGCATGAATGCCTTCAGTGTCCTAGAATCCTGGTCGACTGGCCAAGATCTGGCTCCTCTATTCGAGGATTCAAAAGCGTTGTTGTGATTCATGTTGAAGAAAATGATTTCTTCCATTATAACCAAGTTTCAATAGATTTCTACGACCAGGGTAAATTCATGAAGGTGGGTAACACTTTCGTGAGAATCGGATCTCCAAAATTCTGAAAGACATTTTTTCGACCGAACTAATAATTTTTTCAGTTGAAAGTCATATCTTTTTGGCCGAACCTTTGAATGCCAAATCGAATGATACTGTGATGACACCCTCGAATTGTGTGTACAATTTTAGTCGGATCAAGTTTTTTCATCCAAAAACTTTTTTTTCGATCAAAAGATATTCCATCCGAAAAGATATTTTGGCCGAAAGAATGTTTTGGCTGAAATATTGTTTCAGCCAAAATATATTTTCAGACGAAACATTATTTTAGCCAAAAAGAGGTTTATATATTACCCACACATCGTTATTGTTATGTTTTTTCTCAGTTCTTGGCGGACATTTTCTCTGAGTGAGAGTGATAGTGTGAGAGACTATGTGAGTGATAGCGTGAGTGTGTTGGCACAGTTGTGTTGGTGATTTCTTGGCGTGATTGTGTTGGTGAGTTATTGGCGGGATTGTGTTGGTGAATTCTTGGCAAACGAGCGGTCAGAGCTGCTGGTCTTGGAGCTGCGGAGTTTAGGTAACTTTATGTAAATTTAAATTAAATTTAATTAAATTTAATTATTGTAAATTTAATTTAAGTTTTTGTCGTAACCTCCACTAAACCTCTCATGGTATCATATCGTAACCTCCACCCAATTTAATTCAAGTTTCTATTGTGATTTAAGTTTGAT
Organism: Picea engelmannii; assembly: GCA_009831015.1. Classification (NCBI taxonomy): domain Eukaryota; kingdom Viridiplantae; phylum Streptophyta; class Pinopsida; order Pinales; family Pinaceae; genus Picea; species Picea engelmannii. Next base: position 175,887 of record ML788199.1, on the reverse strand, counting down.
CCCAAATACATCTCATGTCGTAATTTAAGTTTGAGATCGAGCTACTTTGGAAACACTAGTGTCCTATTATAACACACTTTGTTTGTTATATTATATAACACACATTGTGTGTTATATAATATAACACAGTCTGTGTTATTTAAGATAACACACACAATGTGTTATATAATATAACATACAGTGGGTTATATAATATAACACACACAATGTGTTATATTATAAATCCATTGTGTGTTATGTTATATAATATAACAAACACATTGTGTTATATTATTGATCAATTGTACCAAAATATATATAAATTCATAATTTGTTATAAATCCATACATCAAGAAATGAACTAGATAAAAATAAACTACTCAATCTTTATTATTACGAGGAATATCTACCATGCCGGTTGATGTTCCTGAGAACAAGATCTAGTCCCTTATATTGCACATCTAAAAAATTATGGAACTTGCCCCAAAATCCAGTGAAGGTGCATTTTTGAGATGGAGCACCTCACTATTGTGGGGAAAAAAAATAGATGAAAAACAATGCCGACATGGACTGAGGTTATCCAAGGGGATAGAATATCTCAATAGGACTCTCGAATACCAAAGGGAGAGTCTCAGTGCAACCATTGAGGAGGAAACAGTTCTTTCATTCCCAATAATTGAAAAGAAAAACCCAACAAGGATGAAAAACCCAGATGGTGTGCCCCTCCTTCTTGCCTTGTCTAACTTGCAGTAAGATGAATGCCACATGAAAGATTGAATATATGAAGGGATAGGCTAACTCTCACAGGTGGAATCATTCAAAAATGTGAAGCCAAGGTGTATCCATTGAGAAAGTTGCACTGTCTTTTCTGAGCACAACCTAGATAAAAATAAAAAAATCAAAGAAACATAGAAACTATCAAACAATGAGAGAAAAAAAAAGAAAATAGGTTTGGAAAATGAAAATATGCTTGTATTAGAGATACGTTCATATTTTATAATAAGGGACCAAATTATTTACATAGTATGTTATCTAACACAATCAAATACAACTTAGCCTAGTTTAACATGTGCACCCTAGGTTGACTTTCCCCTTGGTAGCCCAATTCCTCCCTGTTTAGATCTGGAAGCATCTCGGCTTCCATGAGAAGATGAGGAAAGAGACATTGCACCACTTCAGTTGTCATCCACTTTTATTATGTTTAATTTTGTCCTTGGTGTGCCACAAGGTATGAGGTGTAGGCCCAGTGCCTTGTAGAACAAATCCTGGTGTCAAGTATTGTGTCTTTGGACAAGGGGAGTTGGAAGTTCAGAATATTGTCCACCAAGTGTGTAAGTGTAACTAGTTCCTCCAAGAGGAGAGGCTCAAACAAATTTAGATGGTTTCCATTGATGACATTGTGTATCCCGAGATGGGGGGGAAGATCCAATTGATATGCATTCTCCCCAATATTTTCTAGAATGGTATAAGAGCCATATATGATTGGAAGAAGTTTATGATGTTTTCCTTTCAAGAGTTTCTTATCCTAATGTAACCAGAATCTATCTCCAGGATGAAAGGACATGGAGGTCCCTTTTCTGTCATGCCTTTTCTTTGCGCGATATTGAGCTTCTTTTAGTGTTGTTGTTACGACAGTGTGTCGTTGTGCAAGTTGTTGAAGAAACCATTGGGTTGAGTGTTGTTCTTGTTGGTGATGCACAGTACCTTGCAGATCCAAAGTAAGGGGAATATCAGTTCATGATACTCATTGGAAGCCTAAACATACTTAAAATGGAGATAACCCAGTAGAAGAGTGTGTGGCCTTGTTGTAGCTATGCTACAAAATATGTAAGTAGTTGTCCCACTATTTGTTGTGCCCAAAATGAGTTCGGAGAGGATGTACCAATACTCGGTTTACTACCATTTTTTGGACATCTGTTTGAGGATGGATCATGGAAGGTGGTAGAGAACTTTAGTTGACACCCCGGTAGAACCTAAATGGTCTTCCAAAATGTGTTGAGGAAGCGTGAGTCTCTATCTGAAATGATGTTGCTTGGTAGGCCAAATGTGGCCATACATGTTGGAAATACAAATCTGTTGTTTGTGCTATTGTAGTATTCTTTGTGCATGGAATGAAAAGATCCATTTTACTAAAATGACATACCACTACTCAGATTACATCATGTTTATTTCGGGTGGAGGGTAGTCCTCTTAATAAATCCATAAATATTGACTCCCAGGGCCGATAAGGCATAGGCAATGGCTGGTATAATCCATGCTTTCTATTGGATGGCTTCAATTGGGAACATAATGCACAAGCTTTGATGAATTTCGCAACTTTTGGTTGCATATAAGGCTAATATAAATGGCATTATAGATGTTGGAGAGTCTTTGTGGTACCAAAGTGACCACCATAGGTTGATGCATGGGCTTCTTTAATGAGAAAGAGATGATCATATGAGTGTGGAAAACAAAGCAATTTTAATTTGTAGAGCCATCCGTCTCGGATGGTGTATTCCAAGAATGGAGTCTGATTGACAATCGTGGGACTATGTATAGAAACACAAATCTCTTGAAAGTCCATTGGGCCCCAACAACTTCCCCTAAAGTTTTACAAAATTTAAAGGGTCCCCATTAGAATCTTAATAATTATAATGAGCTACAGAATCAACCTTTTCAAATAGTTCCATACCTTGGCTTGCTTTGAGACAAACTTAAGACATTCACTATAGTATGAGACATTTATTACAAGAGTATATGTCAAAATTTAGAAACGAGAATAGAAATCTCAATTTAGACAAAAACGTTAATTTTTATTAACTGTTTATTTTTGTTTAAATTATGATTATGTGTTCTTTCTTTTTCTCATTAGCAAGTTTGACTATTTTGAATATTGGGTTCAATACTTCATCAAATAATTTCTTGGTTGGTTTCTCATTTTCAGAAAATCATTTGGTGATATTAATTAATTAAATTCTTTTTTCATTTTGCATCTCATTTCAAAATAAAAATCATAATAATAAAAATAATTATCTATCATTTGTTTGATTTTGTAAAAAACCAAAATTCATATTTTTCTCTTCTCCATTAACTTGAAGCTTCTAGAATTTTGAGATCATATTTGAAAGAAAATCATAAACAATGTTTGTTTAGAAGTTATAGTTAGTTTAAATTCATTTTTTATTTTATTGTTCTAGAATTGGTTTTATTCACAATTTTTAGGTTATTAATTTAGGTTTCTTTTTTTTCACAGGTTTTTATTATCAGTTATTTAGTATAGATCTGATCATGGGTTGATTTTAATATCTAAATACGTTCAAGATGATTGATCCAAAAATAATATTGGATTGCTGCAAATAAATTTATGAGCAACAACAGAGAAAATTTGGAAATGCATCAAGAACAAAGACACGACTTTGCAGGACTGATTGCAGCCAAGCCATGAGGAATTTGAAGAAACGATTGAAATCTCATCTCCCAAATGGACCCATTTAACTTTTGCGTAGAAATTTTCCCAAACCAATGCACGATTTGAGATATATTTGTGTCTCTTTATGAGGCCAATTTCAGGTGGCAAAAATTATTAGTGATGCCCAGATTGTTCATTCATTGTATAAATATATGAGAAAGTTTAGAGCCATGGGGGATCGAGGAAATTGAGAGGATGACTTTTATCCTTTCTCTTTTTTATATTATTTATTTTGTAAACTTTTCTTTTTTTCAAATGGAGTAATGGATGGTTGGAATCTTTGGGAGAATGGACGAGTATTTTCAAAGAAGAATGTGGAATTCCAGGTTTCTTAATGGCTTTTGTCATGTGAGTAAAATGGTTTTATTTTCATTATAATATCTTCATATTCTTTGAATAATTGATTATGCATTGATTTAAATTATATTTAGTCTTTTTTATCAATACATGGTTAATTGCTATCATTTATATATTATTTTTTTCAATCTTTAAGAATCTATTATCCCAAAAGTTCTTCCTGGACCATATGATGAACATATTTTGTTGAAACTATATGAGAAAACAATTTTCTCTTTGGATTTTGTGTTTTTGTAGATTTTTTAATGTTAATATTGTTTCTCATATAATTTTTTAATATGAAAATTTATTTGTATTGAATTAGCTTTAGACTATTCTGCATATAATTTTTTATATCATGTTTTTCTTTGTGTTGTTCATTATCTTTTGGTTTAGTTTATATTTGTGACTAATCATCTATTCAAGTATTTTGAGTCTACATCTAATGCTATATAGTTGGTAACACCATTCCTAAGAATTGGAATTTATTTCATTTTTAGTTATTGGACATTTCAAGGTCACAAGATATATAATTATTTGTCTTTCTATCATTATAAACTCACTCCAGATTATGAAACACTTCCATGAATTTCTTCAAGAAGTATTATGCTTTCTTTGGTCATAGGTTTACACTTGACAAAGGCTAAGAGGAGCTCATACAAATACAGAGAGATGAATTTAGCTTAGTATTGTTGATCAATGAGAGGTTAGTAAGTGCATTGCCTTCTTTTATTCAAATTTGTGTATATATGAATGAGACGATAATTGCATTAATTAGCTTTGATTGTTTCTGTGTCATTGTTTCAATTGTATTTACTTAATATTTATTAGTTTAAAATCTTTAAACATTAGAAAAAACAAAAATATTTATGTTCTTACTTTATCTTAATTTGAAACATTATTATGAACATTCATTTTCGCAAGATTTCAATTAAACCTTACAAACTGTATATAGATTGTTTATAATCATTTGTTTATTCACGTTTATTTTTAATAAACATTAGTAAGTAATATATCATTTGTTAGAAGCGTAGATTTTAGATTAGTTTCATTTCTTTTATTATTTTTAGGACTTTAGTTGGCCAATGGAGCCATTAAACCCATCGGGTCATTTCATTCCAAATGGTTCAGGTTATTTAAAAAACCCCGGTCTAGATTTGACCTTGTTGTTGATGGTGTGTCACTTATTCCCATCAACAAAGTCTTGGTTAGTAGAATATTGATCTTTCCATGTATCATAATTAGCACAATGCACCTCTAAAATTGGGAGAACTAGATTTGGTGTCCTACTGAGTAAATCATCCATTTTATTAGAAGTTCCCTTCTTATATCAGATTACTTAATGAAATTCTTGAATGTAGGATTTCCATTTAATATGCCTTTTCTCCTCAATCATAAATTGTGAATTAATGAAAATCAGCAGATGATGGTCTATATGTAGAATAGTCTCTTTGCCCAACAAATAATGGTTCCATTGCTTGAGATCTTGGACCAAGATGTAAAATTATTTTTCATAAGTACTATAATTTATCTTAGCCTTGGAAAGAATTTTCGAGTGATAAGGAATGGGGTTTCCTCCCTGTTTAAGCAAGACACCAATGACATATTGTGAGTAATCTGAATCAATCTCAAATGGATGAGACAGGTCTGGAAAATCCAATGTTGGAGATGAGCATAGTGCCCCCTTGAGATGAAAAAAGTGGTTGGTAGCTTTGTTAGTCCAAATAAAGGTGGAATGACTACTAGATAGTTGATGAAAAGGACGAGCAATCTGAGAAAAATGCATAATAAACTTACGATAAAAATTGATACCACCCAGGAATCCTTTTAGGTTGTTGGCCAAAGAAGCTTGTGGCCATTTCTTCAAAGCTTGGATGCGGGCCAGATCCAGTTGAATACCTTTTGAGTCTACCATGAAGTCAAGATAAGGAACTGAACTTTGGCCAAAATA
>ML788199.1:148033-168075 GCA_009831015.1 Picea engelmannii | reverse complement strand
CCCCCCCTCTCAGTAATCCAACATTTTTTGGGCTCTAAAGATGTCCTAAAACAGCCTGAGTTTAACATTAATTTATCAACCATGGATTCATCTTTTATTTCAATAATATCAACAAAGTCTATGCAGATAGTTGTAGAAGGTAAAATTGTGTAGTGAAATGAAATATGAGTTTACCAACAATCAAGTTCCTCACACATCCATTAAAACTCTGAAGCTAAAATCTCTACTCAACAAAATTATAATTCGATCTGTAACATGATGTCAATTAAAGGAATTAACTAAATTTATGAATTGATCTAACTGAGAAACAACAGTTGAATCTATGAAAATGCTTAATAAACTAGTTTAACAATGACTATTTAATCTACTATAAAGAACAACTAAATACTATATATTGAAAAGGAACAACAAATGCGAAATTAAGTGTAAGGAACAACAACTGTAAACTTAATAAAGGAACGATAAGTGTGAAAATGAGAGGAACTGTCAAGAAATAAACTACAATGATGGAAAATGGGACAACAATCGATAAAATTCAAATGAAGCATCTATCTTCTGTAATCAAACAACATAACTAATCTATAAAAAAAATCAACAGACTCATGCATTTATCTTAACTGTTGCAAAAGAGATTTAAATCCCAGAAATGAAATCATATCGATACAATTATAGATTGAGACAATAACTCCTTCATATTGGGCCCTCGGTCTTCAGAAGAACTGCTACTAGAAACTCAGTATGCAAAAATGGTGAAAACTCCCAAAGCCTTTATTAATTCCATAACTGGTACAAAATTTACAAAAGACTGTTTGTACAGAGAAATATTGAGTTATGAATGATTGGATAAATTTCTTAGATGTCTTTCTATGATTCATTACCCTCTATATATTACAATGATATATGTTATTTAATCCATCCCAAAGACCGAGAGATCCTCTGGACTGCTTTTACTATTTATAAAGTTTACAAGATAGAGAATCAATCTTTCTCAAAACTGTTTTGCACCTGATCTCTTCACATTCCAATAGTCTATGCATATTCAAAATCTTTGAGTTTAACGATATTCGTCTATTCCTGCAATAAAATCAAACAATTCCAACCGAATTTTAGAATTTATCTAATCTCACTAAATAATATTTCTAAAAGACGTTTTAATAATTTTCTATCCTAATTATTTCTAATTAATAGACAATTCAATCAATATTATATCATAAACCATGGGAATAAGGAGAATATTTGTACCTTTTTCTCAACTCAACATACCCCCCAGCTTACCTTCTTGCATGTCCTCATGAAAACAAAGATCTTACATGTAAAGTAGTGATGATGAAAGGAGTGGACTTTTTTTCACCAGGTCTCCTGAACCCATTCTTACTTATGAGCTCTACAAAAGCAACTTCTTCCTTCTTCCTATTAATTTGATAATCACTCTGGTAACCTTCTGGAGGATACCAGATAATAGGAGGACTATATGTGCACCCAATCCAAGCAGCTCCTTCATCCAGTATCATTCTGGCATATCCTTCCAACTTGACGGTGGCTGCATGAAATATTTTGAAACCAAAAGGTTCCTTATTCTTGACTGCATTTGGGGAGGAATCCCCTCTTAGTTCGGAAGAAACAATATCTTATTCTTTAATCCCCCTAAAATATGGTAGACCTGAATGTAAAACTTGTCGATGCATGAGAGATAAAGAGTCTACAAACCCTTCCCTCTTCATGAATGTTATGTGTTGCATAATGGTTGTGAAGGATTTACGAGGTTCCCCTCTGATTTAGAGGTCTAGCCCAGTGTCCCTTTTCATGAAGGTCTTGTGTGCTTTATCCCAGCTGGTTTGGTTCTTGGTGAAAGACAAGAATTCTTGGAACTGTATGTCCCCAATAAAAGAATTAGGGTTCTCTTTTCCATTTTCTCCCAAGATGAAGTTGTGGAGGTGCATCTCACAAAGAAAGTATTGAAATTTTTCTTCTTGTTCCTTAAAGCATGAAACAAACTCAGAAACAATGGTGAAGTGAATTGGTTTTCCTTCTCTAATATATTTTATCCTTAGAAACAAATAACCCTCCAATACAAATAATGTGTAATTAGTAGTAGGAGCTCTGCAATCTACTATATCAAAATAGATAGAACAAATTTCTTTGATTTTCTCCAAAGCTTTATCTAATTGGCCCTATACTTAATTTACCTTTCTTTGAGCTCTAGTGAGCTCAGAAAAATTCTTGTTTTCTGTTGCTGACATGGATTTAAGTTGTTTGACAACTTTTTGATTCTCTACCATGGTTACCATCTCACTCCTGAAATGAGCCAGGTTTGTTGGGTCTACACCATCTCTGCCTCTAATATGTTAATGGAAGCACTCTTCTCAGGAGACTGAAATGCTTCCTCAATATCAAAAACTATCTCTTTTGTTGTTGGGGAATCTGTTTGGGTATTTGAATCAATTGTCTCCACAAGAAGAGTAAAATCTGTAGGAATCGCTTTCTCAAGTTGGGCAGTTGTTTCTTCTGTTGGTGGAATTTTTGTTTGAGTTTCCATTTCATGTGTTTCGAAAGGAATCACTTCTTCGTTTTGAGCAATTGCTTCCTCTGTTGCTGGAATCTTTGGTTGAGCTTATGTTTCTTCATGGGCATGAAACTCTATCTGTCTTCCAACATAATTTTTGTGGATTGTTCTTCTACGAAGAGGATTTCTTCCTTGTGTTCTAGGCCTTTTGTCTTTCTTCCTCTTGTAGGCCTTGTCTACCAACTTTCTATCTCAATAATTTGATTTTTTTAACCCTCTTTCTAAACATATTGTTTTCCTTTTTCAGGGTTTTCCTCACCTTGATCAACTAAGTCTATGATCTGATTAGATAATTTTTGGAAATATTTCTGCAAACTTTCCAAGTTTAGAGTCTCTTGTTGACTTTTACTTTAAGGAGGTCTAGTGAGAATTTCTCTTTTCCTTTTAGAAGAGGAGGTTGTTTCAACCTCAACATTTAAATTATCTTTTAAACTCAGAATGTCCTTCTTGATAAGGACTGCCTCCTCAAAGGCTTCTAGTAATGTATTCTTTTTGGACCTTTTAACCCATATCTCTATATTGTTATGTAGGGATTTAGTATAGTACGCAACAATCAAGTTTTCTGCAGCCATTGAATCTACATGGATTTTATTTTTTAGCATGAGGAATATATGGTTGAAATACTTAACTTTTTATTTAGGATTCATTTTCATACTAGAAATCTCCATTACCAGTACGTTCAGAGATTTATCATCTCCAAATTTTTCTAGAAAGAAGGTTTCAAACTTATCGCAAGAGACGATGGTTTGGGTTTGTTGCGCAAAATACCAGGCTGGGGCATTTTCGTCAAAAGTGTAAGAGAATAACCTACACATGAAATCATCGTGTTTGAAGCTCTGGAGGCTAACAACTAACATGATTTTTTTGATATGACCCTCAACTGATTTCTTTGAATCTCGGTCAAATTTGGGTAGCCACTTTTCTGAATGTTTGGGTAAAAGGTTTTTGGGTCCAAGTAATTCCACATCATAATCATCGATCCAAGGTCTGGTAGGATTATTTTTGTTAGCCATTGGAGTTGGTGGAGTTGAAGGTTGAGATTGTTTAGATGAATAACTTCCTTCATTCGAGGATTCTTTTCTTGAAGAGGGTGGAGAAGAACTAGGTGGGGATGGTGGGAGGTCAGATCCCCCAACACCTAGGATCAGTGCTTTAGAAGGATTGATGATATTACCACCTAATTTGTTATCAAGAAGACCAGTTTCAAGACATTTTTCTTACATATTGGAGAAATCAAAGGGTTGATTTACCTGTCTACCAGGCTGTATGATTCGGCACAAAGCACTTTGAGTTCTCAAAATCGATTGGCGGACAATTTCTTGTACATAAATCACTTGAGGAACTGGTGTCACTAGATCAATAGGAATTTCAGGTGCAGATTCTGACGTAGTATATGGGTCGATTACAATGTTAGGGTCTGAGAGGCTACACGTCATGACAGTAGAACGATTGTTTGGGGGAGTCCTATGACCTCCTCGTGCTATCAATGAATTTCAGGCCCTCCTTTTAGCGCCATTTTTTGATGGACGTTTATGACACACCATCAACAAGAAGGGAATATCCAGACTGGGGTTGTCAATTTAACTCAAGCCATTTGGAATGATCTACCCTGACGGGTTTTATGTTTCTGTTAGCCAACTAGGATTATGAAAAACAATTACGTAAAACTAACGAAATGTACAATCCTATCAATCAACACACTAATACAATTACTTAACTAATATTAGTATTATATATGATAGATATATACAATTACAAGGTTTAAATAAATCCTTGTGAAAATGATTGTTTTCAACTAATGGATCAAAATAGGACAAAAACAAATAGAGTAAATTTTTTTTGTACAGTGAATGATGAAATAATAAAAAATGAGTGAATAAGATTATAAATGATATAATGATAATGGACAAATAATTTTATGTTTAAATGATGTAATCATTATTCATTCTCAAATTGATAAATCAAATCAAATATAAACTAATTAACCCGACGTTGATCAACAATACTAATCTAGATTCGTCTTTCTCTATTTGTATAAGATCCACTTAACCTGTTTTAGGTATAAATCGATGACAAAATAAAGAGACATACTTTTGGAAACAACTTAAGGAATTCTTTTATATTTCGGAATAGATCTATGATAATAGAAAGACAAATAAATTTTATCTCATGTGACTTTAAAATGTCCAATAGTTGAAAGAGAAACAAAATTCAACTCTCAGCAAATGATATTACCAAATACCCAACATTATATGTAAACCCAATATGCATAGATAGACAATCAGTCATAGATATTAAAAGAACCGAAATATAATGAACCACATAAATAAAAACATAACATGAAAAGTTACATGCAGAATAGTCTAAAGCTACTTCAATACAAATAAAGTTTCATGTCGAGAAATTATAGGAGAAACAATAATAAGATTGCATAGTCTAAGAAAGGATGAAAGACAAAGACTAGATTGTATCCCATATAGTTTGAGAATAAAAGTCCATCATAAGGTCCAATAGGAATTTCCCCTCTTCTTGGGCAAGTAATGTTATTTAAAACAAGTTCCTAGTCCATTCCTCATATCATATAAGATAGAGACAGATATACTTTAAAAAGCATTTACTAAAACAAAATAACCATAAAGATAAGTATGTTGAAACCATTAATCAAAAATATTTCCATCACTAATACCATTTTTTTTCAAAAAAGGAAATTACAAGCCATTGTATTCCCAACTTTTGACTCGTTCTTTTAAATCTTTGCGCATTGACCTATTGTTCACCTGAGACAAATGAAAAAAAAATCTAAATTAAAAAAAAATTAAATAAATAAATTTAAAACACAAGCTACAGAATCTTAGATTCTTTAACTAGTATAAATAGAAACCAAATAAAAACAAATTCAGATATTATTCAAGAAAAATACACACATGAATTACAAGAAAAGTATTTACCGGTTAGAAATTTGAAAGGGAAACATGAGACAAATCTGAAATTACAATAGCATTGAAACTGGTGGAGTTTTTTATAATCGCAACTCCTAATATCTTGAAATGCTTGTTCTCCATGAGAGAATTTCATCAGATGCTAGCTCTAAGATCATCATTTTTCTTTTCCAGAACTAAGTATACAATTCATTACTTGATTCAGCCGAGCATGTAGGTAAGGGATGTCTCGATAGTATCTTTGGATACATTCAAAAAACAAATCACAGTACACTTGTTGTATATTTGAAAATGGATGAGATCGGTCTGAAGTAAGAGGTTTACCCTGTTCCATAATCTTTTGGAGGTCATACTAAATACCTGAGAAATATTCTTCTTCCTTTAAAAAGGAGGAAAATTTGACATGAAGTTGTATTGGGGTGAATTACCTTAGTCGAATCAGCATTGGTATCATCAACAAAGATTGGGTCTTCAATATAAATGGCGGGGATAAGATTCTTGTGGTTGTGACGTCGATTCCTGACCATTATGGAAAGGAATCAACCGTTCCTTTTGTTCTTGAAATCAATATCGTGAACCCTCTATGTTTTATGTTTTCCTTGCTTCTTGGTTTTAATTTAACTTATATCAACCAAATCTTGCCCAGGATTAGGAGTAACAGAGAGTTTAACTTTCAATTTATCCAAAACCTCCTCTAAAAACGTTTTAGGGATGAATTCATGCCTCTGGTGTGTGTCTTTGGTCAATTGATGAAAATTAATAGGGGTTTCGGTAAATAACACAAGGTCTTCTTGCAATTCGACATGAAGGTTTCCTAGAGAGTGAGTTGATGGGAAAGGGTCTATGGGATCTTCTAAACCTAGGGGTGAATATCCTACCGGTTTAGATGTGAGTGGAAAAAAACCCTTCCTAACCATGAAATTTTACCAGTTATGTCCAACATTTGACAAATGAGAAATGACTAATACTTGAATCAAGCCATGATGAAAGAAATTGGACTGCGAATTAAGGTTTTTGCACTGATAAAATATATCCATGTTTCGAAGACTCTTAAGAAGATAAAAAGACATGTTTAGAATAAACCCTAAGAAAACCATTAGCATGTGTAATATACCAGATATAAAATGTATGCAGAACAGAAATAAAATGCTAGTAATGGAAAAATAACAGCAATATAACCAGAACATTCACCACAATAACACTGAAATGATATAAGAATAATAACAAAAATAACACCTTGAATCTGAAAGCAATGTTCACGGGCCTCTTCAAGGGGGCAACCTGCAATTGAGCAGATCTCTATTACAATAATATCAAAGATAGGGTTTTCATACCCTTGACTCCTATTTATGCTAAAAATAAGCATCTAGAGGAAGATCCTTCTAGAAGCGAAAGCTTCTATTAGGTCTTCTTACATCTGCCTTATTCTATTTTCTTGAAAGGACTTATTAATATTGACCTTTATTACATCTGAATATATTGTTCTACCTATGTGCAGGTTAGGACCCTAACATATCTTCCCCCTTAAAAACAACCTTGTCCTCAAGGCTTTAGATGAGGAAATTGTTGCAGAATGGTAGTTGTTTCCCAAGTGGAATCTGTTGGAGTTGTATCTTTCCACTGGACTAGCACTTCCTTGATGGTTCTCTGACGTAGGCGATGCTCAATTTGGTCCAAAACTGCTTCTGGTTGTAGCCAAATGGATCCTTCTTCAGCTAACTCTAGAAGGTTTGTTTGAATTTGGCACTTATCTCCAATCACCTTCTTTAAGCATGAAACATGAAAAACAAGATGTGGCTTCGAATGGCTGGGCAAAGATAACTAATAGGTGACTTGTCCCACATGCTTGAGCATGGTAGAAGTACCATAAAATTTGGGCACTAGCTTCTGACAATGCTCGACCTTGAGGGAAGTTTGCTTGTAAGGTTGCAGTCGAAGAAACACTTGATCCCCTTCTGCAAATTGATGTTCAGAGTGACCTTGATCTGCTTGTTGCTTCATGTGATTCTGTCCCATGAACAAATTCTCTTTGAGGGTATAAAGAATGGCCTCTCGAGCTGTAAGTGTTAGGTCAACTGCATGGACCTTCGAGGCACCCGGTAAGTATGAGAGAACTAAAGGTGGCTTCTGTCCATATACCACTTCAAAAGGAGCCATGCATGTAGTTGTATGGTATGAAATGTTGTACCACCATTCAACTAGGGGTAACCATTGAGCCCAATGATTTTTATTTTTCGAGGGAAAACACCTCAAATATGTTTCCAAACACTTGTTGAAAACTTTGGTTTGGCCATCAGTCAGGGGATGATAACCTGTAATGAGATGCAATTATGTGCCTTGTATCTTGAACAGTTCTTGCCAAAAATTTCTTGTGAAAGTTGGGTCGTGATCAGAAACAATAGAGTGCGGCATGCCATGAAGCTTGAAGACCTGATCCATGAAGATTTGAGCCACCATGGATTTTGTAAATGGGTGTTGAAGGGAGAATAAATGAGCGTACTTGGAAAGGATAACTACCCAATTCACTTCTTAGTTCTCTACACGTGTCTTTGAGCTTGCTATTTTCAATCTCAACATACTTCATTTTTTTAAGATTCTCATCTTCTTGTTGAATCATTTCTATTTCATAATTTTCCTCTTCTTCATTGTCATATCTTTCAATCCTTGGATGAGGAAATTCAAATTCAACGTGTCCTACTCCTTCACAATTAAAGAAAAAGAACTGACCTCTATTTGCTTCATTGAAATCTGAGATGTTGAAATTTTCTTCAACTTCTTTTTCTTCTTCTACTTCTTCCCTTGCATAAAGGTCTTGTAGCTTGCCCCAAATCTCTTTTGCTGATGCACATGATCCCACCTTGGATTTCACTGAATCTGTCAATCCATATAGGATGGTATCTATTGCCAATTTTTTATTTCTTTTTGCTTCCTTCTAAGCTACAGTCTTTGGTTTCTTTAAAGGATTGTATCCTGAAGAAACTGAGAACCAAACATCTCCCCTAAGAGATTTCAAGTAAGTTTCCATTCGATTAATCTAGTATTCAAAATTTCTTCCATCAAATGGTGGAATCCCATTTGGAATGTTGACTTCCATTTCTACTTAGGATCTTCCTTCCAGTGGTTAAACTATATTGAAGGTAACCTTCTCTGATACTAATTGTTGATACTGAGAGGGGGTGAATCAGTATCAAGTGCAATTTAAAATCATTTTCAACTTATAATTAAACAATTCAGTTATATCCAATGAGAAATGAACAATAGTAAAAGAGTTACACCAATACACCACAATAAACCATGCACAATATATGATAAATAATCAATAGTTATTGTTCAAGGGAAGTAATGAATTCCAAAGGTAGCTACAACTTCAAAATGTAAAGGGAGGGATAAAACTCCAAGAGGAAGATACAATCCTTCAATATCAATAGAGGGTTTAACTCTCCATCCTTTCCCCTTCGTTCCACTCGACAATATATGAGAGATAATAAAACTTTACATCAAATCATCACCATCAACCAACCATCGCATAGAACCTAATAATGCTTCATGAGAATTATTAACTTCTACAATTATTCAATTCTTGGAATACTCTGATCCTATAGATAATATTACTCAATGTATTTTCTGAAACTTCTCCCAATTTCACTCCTTGAATCCTTCCCAAAAGGAATTTATAGAAAGAATGGTATACCTTATTCAATTTGGTTTATTTAGGAGACTGAACTGGTACATAATTTCCCTCACTCAATATTTAACATCAGATCCTAAAACTCGCACAAACAAAAATATAGTTTGTACTCTTTCCAATTAAATTAGTCCCATGTCATTTGGATTCTCTATGAATACATTATGATTGTTTTACCCGGAACACCTGTTTATTGACTAGCTTTAGGTCTGGTCAAAAACCCTATCTTCCACAGAGAGTATCTCCATAATTATAGTGAATCAAGAGCTAAAACTTTTACCATATATACCTTGACATGTCTTCTCAATACCATAGAAATTTCACCATCTGAATCATTATATAAAAAATGTTATAGCAAAAATGGTAAGATGAACTGAAAATAACATACCTTAGAACACATCACCAAAAGACTTCATCCTCCCTTGAAATATGGCCTTATTTACTTATGATTTCCTATGAAATTCGGCTTGTATTTCAAATGAATGTATAATGATATTTATTTATACCATTTATGTCACTTCCTTTTAACATTAGGGCCAACCTGACACTTTCTTATTTTGTAATTATTTTCTTTACTTATCTTCAGGCCTTACATGTACTTCCTTCTTCAATTCACTTTGTCATCTTCAAAAATTCATTTCTCCCCAACCATGAGGATCCACGTGACGTTCCACATACTACCTAAAACAACATGATGTATAGTATACATACATGGGTGTTGTATATTCATATGCATTTTCCTTCATGTCCAAATACTTTCATCAATCTTGTGGTCCAAAACCAATGACTAGGATTGACATCAATGACAACAACCAATCTTCCAACATTGGTAATATGGTGTTTTAGCGAGGTTCTACCTTCAAATGACTTGCATTCAACATTTCAATGGGGAAGTGATATCTAATGTTTTCTCTTCCTAGCCCCATGTACATCTTCACAAAGGATGTGCATAAGGCATGTTGGATTACTGAGAGCGGGGGTGAATCAATAATAGAGAAATTTTATAATTTTTAACCATATAATGAAAGTGTTATATCAATGTAGCATCATCATCCAATAATTTTAGAGTAAATCAACAATGAAAAAATGAGAAATCATACACATACAAAGTACACCCGTGTTTTTATGTGGAAACCCAAAGTGGGAGAAAACCACATAATGTTTTTTCTTATATGTCTTGAATAATTACATTCCTTGGAAGCACCAACTTGTTTTGTTTTCTAGCTACAACTAGAAGGAGGCTCCAACCCCCTAGTTTCTTAGGCTACAACCTGAGGGAAGCTCCAAATCCCCAATTCTATGGATACAACCAGAAGGAGTCTACAACCCCCTAAGTTCTCTGGATACAACCGGAAGGTGGCTCCAACCACTTATCCTTGCCCTGTCCAACCACCCTGACGTAGAAGTATAATGATGGAACCACTGTCACACTATCACTGTGAGATATATTGTTGTAAGCCAATACCTATCAACCTACACTAGAAAATCTATACCAATAACCCGAACCATTCCTCAACCATCCATCAACTTGTGCCTCAACATGTTATCAACCTATACCATAAACCATTGCATCAACCATGCACTAACTTGTACCAAACAAATTGTAGTCAACATGTACCATAAGCAAGTGCATACAACCATGCACCAAGAATGTACAAATCAAGTATCAATTAATCATCAACTATAACTCATCAATATGTACAAACATCATCAACTATACCCCTCATGTATTTTCCAATTCATCAACTACTTGTCTCAACCATGTACCCAACATGTACCTCAACCAAAATCCCTCACCAATTTCATCAACCAAATCTGATTTGTAACTATGTAATAGACCTGGTGTATGAGATCCCATACCTGCAAACCTTCCTTAAATTTAACAACAAGAGACTAGCATTTTCATCAAACTTTACTTTAGTTTCACATGACTAGTTTTGGATTAGTCAATAACCCTAACTTGAAATAATAATAACTATGTACCTGTAATGAATAAATATCAGAAAAATGTACACAATTTTCTTCAGTTAGTTTTATACAATTCCTCCACATGTCACTACTTGGAACCTATCTTAAAATAAGTTATAGAAAAAATGGCATACCTTGTTGAATTCTGTATTATTCTAGAGAGAGAACTTGTAGAGTGTGCCCCACACATAATATTTGTCGTATGGATATGAAAATTGAACAAAGAATACTACAGATTGTACTATAACCAACACATTTTGTCTTACTAGATTTGGATCTACTATGAACAATTTATGACATTTTTACTCGAAACACATGTTTTAGACTCATTTCAGGAATAGCCACAAACTTTATTTTCCACAGAGCGTGACTCTAAAAATACAACGAACCACAAGATGAAATTTGTACCACAACTACTTGGATATGTTTCCTGAACTTCCTCCCAATTTCATGGTCTAAAAAAAAAATTATTGCAAAAATGGTGAGATGACCTGTAAATAACATACCTTAGAAAGCATCATCAAAAGAATTTATCCTCCCTTGAATTTCTTATTTCTTTACTTCACCTTCTCTATGAAATTCAACTTATATATCCTTTGGCTACCTCAGTCACTTGTAGATATTCAAATGCTCAAGTGTAACTAAAATGGAAGGGACTTGCCTCTTATTTATAATTTCATGTAGCTTCCTCAAGGGGTTACCTTTTAACCATCTTAACCCACTTTCCTTATTTTAGGGTTAACCCACTTCTAACCACTTGTCAACTTAGTAATTTATCCATTAAACTTATTATTTAAATAATTTATTTTGTATTCACTTTGAATGATAGTACACTCATCACTTCACTTTATTATTTACCTTCTAAAATCTCTTAAACCACTTTGACTACCTTGACCTATTGGGGCTTCTAGATGACTCGTGATGGTTCTCCAACTTCACATTGCCATAACTCTGTAACCGTGAGGAGTTATGTGACATTCCAATACCACTAGAAACAGCATGACATGTATTATCCATATAGAATATTCTTACCTGCAAATATATCAAAACTCATACCATTATCCATCAGAAAAACTTGGCTCCATTACCCAAACCTTTCTCCAACCTCACATCGCCATAACTCTCTAACCGTGAGTATTTCTATCACATTCCACATACCATCACACATGGAATGACATGTACTATCCATATGGAATAGTCTTACTTACAAATATATCAAAACTCATACAATTATCCATAAAAAAAACTTGGGTCCATTACCCAAACCTTTGTGCTACCAGAATTTTCTACATGACTTTATTAAAGGGTCGACATCAATGAAAACCAAACCAAATAATTAACAATATCCCCCTTTGGAATTGATGGAAACACTATTATGTAGTACTGAAGTCATATCACTCATGCTCCCCATGTGACCATTGATCCCCCTGGAACCATCTCTTTGTGCTCTTTCTCCAAGAATTTATTTGATAAATATATCCCCCTTTTTCATCAATGGAGAAGGTATATTTCCATCTGGGGTTTCTCCCCCTAACTGAAATATCCTTGGAGATACTCCCCTTGATTGAAATCTTCCTAAAACTGATATTACAACCTGAACTATCCTCTTTATGGTGCTTCCTCATGTAAATCTAAGACATATAAGATAAACATTCCAAAACATTCATTTTGGAGTAGAAATTACTCCTAGTCTCTAGTGTATATACTCAAAGGATTCTCATGGAAGTGGTTTTGTAAATATGTCAGGCACTTGTTATTTTTTTCCCATATATTCAACTCTGATGTTCTTCTCTGTAACCTGTTCCCGTAGAAAGTGGTACTTTATTGGAATTTTCTTTGTCATGGAGTGCATCACCAGGTTCTTTGAGATACTGATGATGCTTGTATTATCACAATAGATTGGAATGGGCCCATCATACTCAACCTGTATATATTTTAAATTTTGTTTCATCCATAGAAACTGTGTACAACATGTTGTCGTTGCATTATACTCTGCCTCGGTTGTAGATAAAGATATTGATGATTGTTTCTTGCTTAACCATGATACTAAACACTCACCCAAGTAGAACGTTTCTCCACCGGCGCATCTTCAGTCATCAATGCAACTTGCCCAATCTACATCTATGTAGGAAATAAGTGATAGAAACTTTATTTTTGGATACCATAATCCAAACTCGTTTGTTTCTTAAATATATCTGAAAATCCTTTTCACTACTAATACATGTGATTCCTTTGGTGTTGCTTGAAATTGTGCCACCTATCCAAATGACTACATTAGATCTAGTTTGGATGATGTCACATATAATAAGGTACCAATCATTGGCATGTATTTCCTCTGGTATGTATAATTTGAATCATCATATTTTCTCAACTTGCAACTGGTTTGCATAGGAGTGGCAATTGGTTTGCAATCTTCCATTCCGAACCTCTTTAGCATTTTTCTGATATACTCAGTTTGACAAGTAAAAATTTCTTGGTTTCTTTGACATATCTGAAGACCTAGGAAGAAGGATAGATTTGCAAGTAATGACATTTCAAATTCATTTTACATATGCTTTGCAATTTTTTTTCTTAACCTGTCATCAATACTTCCAAAAATAATATCACCAACATAAAATTCAATCAATAAAATACTATCTTGAGTTATCTTGATGTAGAGGTTTTTTTCTGCACTTCCTTTTCTGAACCCTTCCTGTTGTATATATTTATCCATTCTAGAGTACCATGCTCTAGGATCTTGTTTCAGACCATACAAGGCCTTTTTCAATTTACACATCTAATCTATGTTCTCTGACAACTTAATCTTTGTAGTTGTTCAATGTATAATTCTTCTTCAAGTTCCCCATTTAGAAAGGCTTATTTCACGTCCATATGATACACTTTAATATTCTTGGAGCATGGATAAGATAGGAGCAATCAGATTGATTCCATTATGGAAACTGGAGAAAATGTATCTTCAAATTCGATTCCTTCAACCTGTGTGTATCCTTTACATACCAATCTAGCTTTGTTCCTTGTAACATGTCCATCTTTATTCAATTTATTTATGAATACCAACTTTGTGTGAATCACGTTCTTATTCTCTGATCTTGGAACCAATTCCCAAGTGTCATTATTCTCTATTTGATCCAATTCTTCATCCATGGCCTTATTCTAAAAATTATCCTTCCTGGCCTCTTCAAAAATGTTTGGTTCAATCCTAGATGACAGTGTTAGGTGTGTTTGTTCTGGTGAATGGATTAATATTCTAGTCTCAAGTCCTGCATATTTGTTTCCAATAATCTGATATGAAGGATGACTCTTCTGTACTCATTTGTTAGGTGTATTTGGAGGCACCTGCTGAACTTGCTATTCTAGTTTTGTCTGATCCTGTTCATCTTCCCCTTCTACTTCTTCTTCATCTTCTGCTTCTTCTTCATAAAAAATTTCCATTGATTCATTTTCTTCTTCCTTTAATTCACGTCCACATATTTCATCAATTGTTACATTGATTCTCTCCACAACTTGGTTCAACCTCAAATTGTAAAACTTGTATGCTTTCCTTGTACTTGAGTAACCAACAAGTAATCCTTTGTCCACACAAGAGTAAAACTTTCACATTCTGCCATCTTCTCTTTTGATGTAGCATTTGCTTCCAAATACTCTAAAGTTCTTCATATCTGTTGGTCTTCCTTTCCATATCTTGTAGGGAGTTTTGTTTATAAGAATTACCCTATTTTGAATGCGAACCTATATATGCATTGCATGTATCCAAAATATATTTGTAAATTTAGAATCCATTAACATTTTTCATGCCATTTCCTATACTATCCTATTATTTCTTTCAACTACTCCATCCTGTTTAGGTGTCCTAGAAATGGAGAATTGCATTTTTATTCCATGCCTCATGAAGTAGTCCATAAATTCCTTTGAAATGAAATCTCCTCCATTATCAGATCTCAAACATTTGATTTTTGAATCGATTTCATTTTCAATCATTTCCTTGTGGACCTTGAAGTTTTCAAAATATTATGACTTATTCCCGAGAAAGAAAACTCCAGTCATTCTTGTATAATCATCAACTAATAACATAAAGTATTTATAAGCTTTTAAACCATTTGTTGTAGTTGGTCCAACTAGATCAATATGCACAATTTCTAGTGGTCTTATCGTTAGATATTCTTTTTATTTAAACCTGGTCTTTGTTTGCTTTCCTTGTTGACAATGCTTGCATAAAGTGTTGGTTGGTTTCGTAATATGGGAAATTTCTCTAAATTATTCCTTTTTTATGACTTTGACAAGGTTATCAAAGTGTATTTGACCCATTTTTTTGTGCCATAGCCAAATTTCATATTATTTTCCTAGACAACACTTTTCATTTCCAATTTCACTTAGTACATATATGTTGCTTGAAGTTCTTGCAGTTGTTCCAATTAATTTTCTTGAACCTTATTCTCTTATCTCGCACTTTTGTGAATTGAAGGAAACTTTATGACCTTGGTCACACATTTGACTTACACTTATAATATTATATTTCATATCTTCTAATAGTATAACATTTTTTGCCTTGGTATTCTTGTTTCCAATTATGACTTTGTCTTTTCCAATAATTTTAGATGAATCATCATTTCCGAAGGAGACTGATCCATCTATTTCCTTTCTTAATGTAAGAAACTTTTCTTTATCGCCTATCATGTGTTTTGAAAAACCACTGTCAACATACCAACCACGTTTCTTCTGCTTGTCTTATAGAGCGAGTGTGCATTCTTCATTACTATATTGATTCTACTTTCTTATCCATGTTCTCTTCTGAGGTTCTTGTTTGTGACTATTGTTGTCCTGTTTGGTTCTCTAGGAGGAACTATCATTCTGTAATATTTGACCATGTGTCTAAAGTTGTTACACTTGTAGAATTCAACTTTAGTGCTCAATGATTCAAACCTGTTGTAACTTCTTCTCTGTGTTTCACCAGGCCTTCTTGGATAGCCCCTTTTTGTATGAATTTCAAAGTTGTTTATGTTCCTACTGTTAGATCTACAATTCATAGCTTTATGTCCAAAATTATTACATGCATAACATAAACCAAAAAATATAGTTTGATACCTGGGAGTTGAATATCTTATGAAAGGAGTTGCTCTTCTAAATCCTTCTTCTTCCTGAGGCCTATCTGTCGATTGTTGATTTTGAAATCTGAATCTTATTGGTGTAGGAGTGTCCCTATAATCTTCCTTGTAGATATTCCTATCCACTTTGATTGTTTATGCATATCTTTTTGGATATGTTTCTTTATTTTTTGTTTTGGAGTTTGATCCATTTTATTTCTAATTGTATCCAAGTATGGACATGTCATGATGAGGTTTTTGACTGTTGATAATGTCATCCAAAATGTTTGAGTTGTTTTTCATATTTTTCTTTTGAAGATCCTTTCTTAATGTGACAATCTTTGCTTCCAAATTTCCAATGATCTTGTCTCTTTCTTCTAGTTGTTCTTTGAGTTATTCTTCAACTCTTTTATCTTCTTCTATTTGAACCTTCAAATTTGTGATCATTTGTTCTAGTTCCTGAGTGTCTTCTTTCTTTTCTAGTTCCTCTTGTAGCTTCTTCTTTTTTCTTGTTTTCTCTTCTTATAACTTCTATGGCACACAACAATTCTTCTCGGTAGTCAACTTCTACCTCTTCATATTCTTCTTCGATGTCTTCTTTGTTAGATTCTTCTACTGCCATGAATAGAAATCTTTTTGTCTCACTGTCATTAACTTCATCTTCATCTGATGATGAGATTTCTTCTTTGGTGCATATGATTTTCTTGAAAACATTCTTTGGGGTTCTTTTTCCTTTATATGTTTGTTTGCTATTTGAGTAATCTTCATCATTCCTCTTATTTTTCTTATGAGGACATTTATTAGCAAAATGACCAATACCATCACAATTAAAACAAATCAAAGGAAACTTAACTTTATATCTGTTGTTGGTTCCCTTGTTCAATCTTTTGACAAAGTTGGCCATTTCTTCATCATCTTCTGATATGTCACTACTAGCGCTATGTTCTTTTTCATTTTTCTTTCCCTTTTTCTTTGACCTTTTGGATGCTTTGAAATATGCTTATTTTATATCTAGATTTTTCTTTTCAGGTCTCATTTCATATGTTGTGAAGATTCTATGTAGTTCGTCGATGCTTATTGAGTGTAGATATTCTTTTTCTTATAGTGTTGATATCTTAGGATCAAATATCATAGGGAGAGATCTTAGTACCTTTTGAACAATTAAAATTTCTTTCATTTGTTCTCCCAATCCTATGATGGCATTTACTGTTTCGTCGACTCGTAATAAGTAAGATACAATATTCTCATCTTCCTTCATCTTTAGTTGTTCAAACTGACCTCTGTAAGTTTGAAGCTTTGTTTCTTTTACTTTTGAATCTCCTTCATAAATATTTTGAAGCTTGTCCCAAATTTATTTAGCGTATTTACTATGTATAAATTTGGTGTAAACTTATTCACAAAGACCATTCAAAAGTGAATTTGTGGATTTGGAATTGTTTTGCCTGAGTTTTATTGCTCTTTCATTTGTCGGTGGAACTGTTGGTTCTTTGTATCCATCTACAACTGATTGCCAAAGTTCAAATTCCTATGGATGTATATGTGTTTTCATCCTTCTGCTCCAAACTTCATAATTTTGTCCATCAAACTATGGTATTCCATTTTTAAACATTTTGTTGCTCTCCATGATCTACCTTTCAGTGGTTAAACTGATTTATGAAGGAACTTGCTTTGATACTAATTATTGGATTACTGAGAGGGGGGGTCAATCAGTAATAGAAAAATTTAATCATTTTTAACTATATAATGCAAGTGTTATATCAGTGTAGAATTATCATCCAATAATTGCAGAGTAAATAAACAATGAACAAATGATAAATCATACACATACATAGTACACCATTGTTTTTACGTGGAAACCCAAAGAGGGAGAAAACCACAAAATTATTTTTCTTATATGTCTTGAAGAATTACATTCATTGGAACCACAAACTTATTTTTTTTTCCAACTGCAACTGGAAGGAGGCTCCAACCCTCTAGTTTCTTAGGCTACAACCTGAGGGAAGATCCAACTCCCCAATTCTCTCGCTACAACTAGGAGGAGGCTACAACCCCCTAATTTCTTCGGCTACAATCAGAAGGTGGCTACAACCACCTATCCTTTCCTCATCCAACTACCTTGGCATAGAAGTAGAATGATGGAACCACTGTCACACTGTCACTATTAGATATACTATTGTAAACCTATGCCAATCAACCTACACCAAAAAACGTGTACCAATAACCTGAACCATGCATCAACCTCTACCTATAATCAACCTGTACCATAAACAAGTGCATCAACCATGCACCAACCTATACCAAACAACATGTAATCAACATGTACCATAAACAAGTGCATCCAACCATGTACCAAGTATGTAAAAATCATGTATAAACTACTCATCAACTCTGACTCATATATATGTACCAACATCATCAACTACACACCTCATGTATGTGCCAACTCATCAACTACTTGTCTCAACCATGTACCCAACATGTACCTCAACCAAAATCCCTCATCAATTTAATCATCCAAATATGATTTATAACTTTGTAATAGACCTGGTGTATAATATCACATACCTTCAAACCTTTCTTAACTTTAACAACAAGAGACTAGCATTTTCATTAAAATTTACTTTAGTCTCACATGACTAGTTTTGGATTAGTCAACAACCCTAATTTGAAATAATCATAACTATGTACCTATAATGAATAAAGATCTGAAAATCATACACAATGTTATTCAGTGTGTTTTACGCAATTCCCCAGGTGTCACTACTTGGAACCTCTTATAAAAGGAGTTATAGCAAAAGTACCATACCGTTTTTGAATTTTGACTTATTCTAGAGAGCGAATATGTAGAGTGTGCCCCACACGAAATGTTTTTTGTATGGATATGAAAGTTTGGAATAGATGAATACATAGTGTAATCTAACCAACACATTTTTTCTTACTTAATGTGGATTTTTTATGAAGAAGTTATGACCTTTGTAATGCCCCATATTTTGACCTTAGGTAGTTAGAACATTGTTGTTTACTAATCTTGATAATTCAAAGTTTAGCATTCGTTTAGAGTCACTTAGAATTTGTTAGACATTGAGATGTGTACCTCTAGGCCTATTTGTATGTCACATGATATATGATCATGAAAAACATAGTTATTTGATTTGTTAAACATGAAAATTAAAATGGGCAAGTTCAGTACATGTATACCAATTCACGTTATATTGTGAATGTATAATAGAGGCAATGCATGATGTAAATAGGAAAAAACATTTCTTAATTGGACGTCCATGCAAAAATGGATTCTTATATAAATTTGTGATGTATCTACATCAATATGTGTTATTGGTGAACTAACCTACATGATGATGAGCTATGTGATAGCCAAATGACTATAGTATTGAGGTAACTGGGATGTCGTAGACATCAAGAAGATATTGTGTTCTATAAGTTGTACTTATTATTTGATTTATGATTCGAAATATTACTATGATCTATGGTAAGTGTGGTTTTGACAACATACACGACTTACCCAGAGTGGATGTTTGATGACGTGACTCTAAGAACAGTAGTTGCACAATATGGCTAGATATAGGGTGTTGACCTTAGTTCTATGAGGAGGGGTGGAGGTATTTCCCACCGTTTATCCTCCAAAACCTAGAGTCGTGGGAGGGTTGTGTGAAGTCACGCTCCCCTAGATGTGTGATGACGACGGCTAGTTTCCTGTCGGGGAAGCTTGGTCGAGATGTAGGACACTTCCTCTTACGGGTTCTATCTGGAGTTAGGTCAATATAGTTGACGCTCCAGCTTAGTCCAAC
>ML788199.1:96838-107879 GCA_009831015.1 Picea engelmannii | reverse complement strand
TCCACTTTTGAAACCCTTCCAGTATCATGTGTGCATTTGGAGGATGAAGAGATTCCCTTCTCATAAGATTCCAAACAAAATCATCATAACTTTTAAAAAGAAATCTACTATAGGAACAAAAGATCTTAAACTGATTGTTTTATTAGCTTTTGGCATTCCCATTTATGTAAAGTATGAAAGATAGGTTGCATTGTACTTATGTGCAACATTTATTTATTTATTTACCTATCCTACTCTAATTGAAAAAAAGAAAATGTCCTTCAAGTATAGGAATACTTCTAGTGAAGCCATGTGCTTAACAGGGTTAGAAATATATCCATACTCAGGTTTAAAAGATAAATTTTAATGCATACCAGAGTATGAAGGACCAACTGCTTTGATGATGATATCAAGCAATAAATAAAAGAGTGGTGTGACCTAATAAATAATTGAAACCATATTTCAATATGATCACTATATTCTTATTTCTCTTCTTTGTTTAGGTCACACCAAATGTCCTCCTCTACCATGCAATGTAGATTATCCTCTTCAATATGATTGGTCTTTGGAGTACATACATGATCTATTGAGAGGCATGCTAAGGATTCCTCAATCTCAGGTTCCATTGGTTTCTCTTCATTGAATTCTATCCATGATTCTTTATTCTCCTTAACAAATTGACAAGAGGAATCTGATGGGACTTCTAACTCTTCCTGTGGAGAGACAACTAGATTCTTGACTATTGTGAAGATATGCTCTTCCGGACAGGCAGATATCCTAGCTTCTGCTGGAATGCGAGAAATTTCTTCGAGGAACATTCTTCAAGCTCTTGATCATCCTTGAATTACTCTAGTTGGTTGATGATACATGTTTCGCAACACAGATTAGTACTCGGGGGGTTGTTACAACACACCAAACATGATTTTTCATTAAATATCTAAATTTTAAAACTATTTGTAAAATACAAACACACCAAACTTGATAGTTCATCCATAAAATCAATCCAAATCCATTAAAAAAATCTAATTCTAATACTACCTATTACTGTTTCCAACTCCTCGGCAATGACGCCAAAATGTTGGTGCAATTATTTGCATAATATATTACCAAACATAAATTATCAACTATGATTCATAATCAAAAGAGTTGATGCACTATATGTGCCAATAACAGATAGGTTCATATGTCTGATGAGTATAGTTCAATGAAGAAAACCATATAAAAACCAATACTCTATTTTCAGACTTCAAAGATAACACTCTTCACACAATTCATAAATTAGAAAGAAAAACTTGCAATCATGCACTCAAAAGATTTTTCTCAGATGATGCCTTGTCCATTTATGAACTCATAAAGTGGAAATAAGGACTTTATATTAGTTATCTATAGCTACTACTCTTAACAACAACTAGCAAGCAAATCTGGGCACACTTCAACAATACCACTCCAAACTTAGAAGAGAAATTTGATAACAAAATTTCTCAATAAAACGATGAATCGAAAGGTTCTTTCTTAGGTGAAAAATATGTTCATTAGAGGCTCATGAAATGAAAGTATGAACTTAAGATCCTGTTCCCTATAGCATTTGAAACAACAATCAACAATCCACTTTATCCACTCTTAGAAAGAAATCAATCATAACCCTATCAATGCCAATGAAATCTGTGTAGTATAGAAAAGAGTCAATATAATTGAGAGGCTTCATTAAATGGTGCATGAAGGTGAGAGATGAATTCTTATCTCATTTCCTGTAACAACTCACTTCAAACTTGCAAGAAATTATTATCTAATTCTACACACACTTCAAAATCAATTGATGCATCCCAAACAAAAATTTAATACAATCTTACAATCTTGCAATTCTAGAAGTTACTTCATTTCTACACAGGAAACATAATTTTTAATGAGATGTTCCATTTAATGGATTATGTAATGCAAATGATGGACTCCCAATTGTTCCTGTACTGCCACACTTTGCAATCAATTCTAACAATGAAATAAAAAAGGAAATCAAAACAATAAGTACATGAAATAGAAATCTATGTTAATAATTTACAATGAGCTTACCAAGTTGGATCGGTGGGCCCTTGCCAATACAAACATGGAAGCTTTTAGATCATAAGATGATAAATGCTAAGAGACACACAGGATCCTTGAACTCAAACTTCCATTGATCTTCAACAAATAAATTTACAAAAAGAGTTGGTTCAGAAATCCAATTTGCAACATACTAATTCCTCTTTCTTCAAGAACCAATCTTATATCATAATAATAATTCCTCTCTACTCAGACCTATGAGGTCTTATTTATACATAAAATTCATGGAGGAATGGATGAAACCGAATCCCCAAACTAAGAAAACAATTTTTACAATTTTAGGAGAAATCCCAAAAATCTATGTTTTATAACAATTTGGGAAAATTCCAGTTATTCCCCCACCCATATCTCCCAAACCAATTCTAGTTTTTAAAACCGACCCACTCTTTATTCAATTTATCATATTCTAGACAAAACCCATGTTTTAGAATTTCTAGATCTGATACCATATGCACGAAAATCGAGGCACACATTGGTAGTTTGAGTTTTTTTTATAATTTTGGTAAAATCATTCCCCCTGAGATGGAGGTTCACACGTGTGATATCAGTGAATTATGACTCTCATTTCCTCATGAAAACATCATTATGGACAAAACCCATGTGCCCGATTTTCCTCTAGAAGCTTTCCAAAATTTTGAATTATTTCTAGTACTAGATTAGCACAGGCTGGTACTGGAATAGGTGGAGCCTTGGTACCAGAATAGACTGGGTACCAGATCATGCTTCTTAAGAGTCAAAGTGATTAGTATCATACATAATCAAACATTTAATTGAATTAACTCAATAAAACTAAACAAATCATGCTTTAATCATAAGTTACATCTCTATGCACGTGATCAAGGTCATTAATTGTATTTATGGATGAAATAGTCAATTAGATACACATATCATAGGTAAAATTGACTTAGACATAGATAATATATGGTAATAGAAGTGTCAATACTAATACTCAACATAACATCTGATGAGGTCAGGTTCAGAGAGTTCTACATATCCAACTGGTACATGGAATTATGTAGGCCATTCATTTGTTATATCCTCCATATATTCCTCTTTCAATTTATAGTAAGACTGTAGCTCCTCCTTGTTTTCATCCCCATGCACAGTGATCTGTATGAAGTGGTAGTCTGTGCGAAACTTCACAAGTGGCCTGAACCTATGGAGTGTATTCGACGTCATTCAGTGGAATGTCTCAATGGCCTGCGTGAGATGTAGGTAGTAGGTGTGGAAGACAAAATTAGATTTCCACTACTTCGCCATATCCCTTGAATACCACAAGGTGGCGAACCTCGTGGCCAGTGGTTCGGATGTCTCAACTTCAGGGAATTTCGCTCCCTCTAGCATCTCCCAAGTGACAAATGTTATGAGTATGAGTAACTAGATAAAGTGGAATTCATAACCTTGGTCCCATGCTTTGTGACAGTCCTTCTCCAACTCGTTGACAAGGTAGCTCACCCAATTCATCTACATCCCTTCAACTCACTTTCCTGCCAGCTTGATGACAAACTCTGTGACTTGCATTGGTCTATTCTTCCTAAAAATCTTACCAACGATCAACTAGAAAGATAGGCGCATTGTGCCATATTGGATGGAGGCTACCTTGTAGCCCCACTTCCCATTCTCCACATCACCGTAGGTTTCCTGTATATGATGTGTTAGGGAGTGATTTGCAGCCTTCCCTAGATAAACCCGGTGAGGGTCTGGTCCCAACACGCTCAATCCAGTGATCATGTGGATCAATGTTAGATCCACAGTCACATGTATATCCAACTGGAGATAACCTCCATGGTAGCACGACAGGAGGAGTTTAATGCACTTGTTAACCTCCTGATGTTTGCTGAAGTGGGGTATTGTTGGCAGCAATGATATAATTACTATCATTTGTAAGCTGCCTACACAAGGTCTCTAAATTTTCATTACTTGTCATGAGCATTCTTACTAATCGACACTTTTCACTTGTCGCTTTTTACATATCTTCTTTTCGATTTTTATTTTTATGACTGTAAGCATGAAAACTCGTAGCTAGAATCAACATTTTGTTTTGATTTGCGATTAAAGGAAGACTACTCATGTCGTTTATTATAGAATTGTCATGTTTTTACTATGAACATGATTGTTCTCCTTGCTTATAACCCCTTGGTTCTAAACATTCCTTGGTTGCATAAGTGAAAGACCTTCATTCATTAATATTCGATTGATATTGATGGAGTTTTGATTCATGAAACTTTGAATTATTCAATTTTTATTTGATGCACTTACCTTTGTAATCAAACTATGAATGTGCATATTTTGGTTTTAAAGTGTTCTGATCCTAGTATGTACCCAATGCCAAGGTGGAATACAGAGTAAAACATGCCATTACTCTTCTGCATGGTATCGGGCTTAACGATTTTGTTCCCACGCATCGTGATTAACACCTCTGCCTACCGTTTGAACTGTCATAGCATTGTTTTGTTGAGGCTTGGGGCTATGGATCGGTGGATTTTTATCAAACCCTATCTATGAGTTCTGTGTTCAATCCCTTCTTTTTTCCATGGCTCCAGTGGTAAGGATTGATCCTAATGGCATCAAAACCTTGCTATCATATGATAATGCCAAGGATGATTTAGGAAGGAATGGTTGGCATTCGTTCATTGAAAAGTTTAAGGATTTCAATCTGAGAGTTGCCCAAGAGTTCACATTGACCTTCAATGGTTGTAGAGAAAATATAGGTGATGTGTAGCTAGAGGTAACTCATAAGTTCTTAAGCTGAGCCACGGGTTTACCAGCTGTCGTGCAAAAATGGTTCAAGAATGAAAAAGTTGAAGAGGTCCCCTGGACTTTGATGTTCAGCTCACGAAAAATTACTAGTTCTGATCGAGGTATGCCAGTCTCATCCTTAAAAATTAGGTGGCATGATCTACTTGCTATTTTGAAACAGGTCATTATGTGTGAAGGAAGATTTGGGTTAGTTTTCCTGTATCATCTGCAATTGCTTATGAGTTTCATTGGCTTCCAGTTGAATATACCCTACTTCCTGCTTAGAAGTCTGTACAAGATGGTAAAACGGTTTAAGAAGAAGAGGTCTGATTCGAGTTTATTCCATCATGGTTTAATTAAAATTATCCTTGTGCATCAGTTGCATTTACAAAATGATTGTTGGGATGCATTTATTTCACAAAATGGCTTTGGCAATAGTGAGTTAGGACAGGTTGATAAGCCGGTTATCATAGAAACCATTGTTAAACCTACTGCCTCTCCTCCACTACTCCTGCCCTATGATCTTGCCCCTAATAATGAACCCTCGACCTACCCTGATGTTAGTCAACTGGACAATCAACCGGGTTCACACCCAAAGAGTTGCACTAAAACTGTTAAAAAACCCACAGGGAAGAAGCTAAAGGGAAACATCGATGTCAATTACAAGAATAAAAGGGATGGTTGTTTGATTTCACGATGTGCTTGAAATAAATTCAAACCATATGTAGAAAAAAACAACACAATTGAATTAAGTGAAGACTCATATTAAGAAATTGAGAGGTTTTTGGGTGAAGAAGACCCCGTGTCATACGGGCTCTATCCTGACACACCCTATGACTATGTAAACAACTTGCCTCCATGTCTAAAAGGTAACCCAAAATTCTTGGGCATTCAACTCTGTGAGAAACCGACCTTTCGCATGGACGATTCTCCAACCCTTAATGCTGTCAGTGCCAATGCACAGTCCCTACAGCCACAATGTGATGAGTGTCAATCCTGGATCGACAGGTATTATATGGATGTGCCTTTGCTACAGTCCCGGCTTAAATATTTAAAAGACCAAGTGGATTTGTTGACAAACAAGAATAGTAGACTCCAATCCATAACTCAAGCAAAGGAGAAACGCCTCAAAACTACAGGATTTGTCATTTTTAAGAATGTAGAGACAACAACAACAATTGTGAACTCCAAGATTGCTTGATATGTTTTAATCCCATGATTTGAGGTATGATCTTTTTGAAGTTTAGAATTATTTTGTCGCTCTCAATTTAGGATATATGATTTGATTGAATATATTATCTCTCTTATAAAGATTAGTTTGTTCTGTTTAATGAATAAAATATGATTGTTGTTTCTATTATAACTAGCTACAGAATCGTAAGATTCTATAGCCAGTTAGAAAAATTTGAATTGCTTGATTTGACAATTGAAAACATATCTAAAATCTTCTCATTTTCATTTGTTTTCAGGAACCCATGATTTCCAAGGAGATATGAGGCATTGTTGATATCTCCCAGCCATAACAACTTTGTGTTTTTAGTAAATAGATTAGAATCTTGATAATTTTGATATCTAGTAAAATGAGGGAGGTTGCATCCCCCATATTTTTGGAACAGATTTGATATTATCAACAGGAAACATTTTTTTCTTGGAACCTATATAAGCATGTTGCTTTATAAACACGGGTCATCTCTTCCTGGAGCAAGACTATGGATTTTTCATTTACAGACTTGAATGGAATATAATACTCATCACAACTTTAGCTTTTCTGTATTGTGTTTTATTCAAGTCATGTTTATTTCAATTTGTAAATATATTATGATTGCTTTCATTGTCATGGTTTACTACAAGTTGGTATGTTAAAAGTTTATATAATATCCATGTTTCATGTTCCATATTTAATGCACAGTAATCATTTGTTTAAACTTGAATTAAAAGATTTATCTTTATCTTTGATTGAACATTTATACACAAGTTCTCACAGCAGGATTTATCTTAATGTGGTTGCTTGTAAAATTATGAGATTGTTGTGATCGTATCTTTTATATGTTATGTCATTCGAACTTCATCATTGTTGCTTCACATTTATGAGAAGCAATTTCAGGATCTGCTACAGGTTTACCTCGTCAGATAAGGTGACTGGATGCTACACATCGAACAAATATTGGATGCAACAACAGGTCAACCTGTTATTTGATTTCGTTAGCATAATAAATATAGAAGTCCCCTGTAGTTAAATTTTTTTTTAGCATCTGTTATTTCCTATGTTTAATTAGATAGTTTGGTATTTGATTTCTTTTATATAAACATTATAAGGAAACAAATCATAAAGATTAGATAATAGTTTTACTGTTGTTTAAAAAAATCAATTTACATTCAATTTTCACAGATTTAGATTAAAATTCATATTTTGTACATATTATATATATATTAGAATTAGAATTATTTTTATGTATTGTACATATGATAAGTAGAGTTATTTTATAAATATTAGTTAGTTAAACTGTAAATATATAGTAGATGCATATATAGTTTTCAGCGATTGTTATTTATTAAGTTATTGTATTTTCTTTATTTATATGTTTCGCTTTCTTTAGGAATTAGATCGGCCAATAGAGCCACTAAACTCATCGGAGTGGATTAATCCAAACAACTTGGGTTAATTAGACATCCCTACACCGGATCCATTCCTCGAGTTGACGAGAGGTCAATTTCGCCCATCAAAAGATGGTGCTAGAAGGAGGGCCTGAAAACTATTAATGGCATGAGGAGGTCTTAAGACTCCGCCCCCACCTACCTACTCACCTATAATAACTAGAAGTCATTCAGACGACAAAATTGTACCTCAAACAAAAACCACATAAAACGATGATCTACGGATCACGGTTGAACCAGTAACTCCAAATCCTTCGGGTGGTGATATACAAGAGATTGTTTTTCAATCTCTCATAAGAACACACAGTGCCTTAGCCCATATAAGACAACTAAACCAACCTTTGAATCAACCATTAGGATTCTCTGATATTAGAGAACAACTTGGAGGTACTCACCTTACCTTAAACCCTACAGATCTAATCCTCACTACTGCAGTAGGAGGATATGGTATTCCACCATCACCACCCCCTTCATCTCCTTTTTCTTTTGGAGAAGAATCCTCAGACGAAGGTAGTTCCTCATCCCAGCCTTCGACATCACCCACACCTATGGCCAATATGAAAAATCCTGCCAGACCCTAGCTTGACCAAGATGTAGTGGCCATAACTGGGCCTCAACATCCTTTGCCCAAACACCCAGAGAAATGGCTCCCTAAATTTGACCCAGACTCCAAACAGATCGCTGAAGATCACATCAAAAATTTTATTTTATCCATTCGACTCCGTAGTGTTGAGCATGAAGACGTAGTCTGTAGATTGTTTCTCTACACCTTTGAAGGAAATGCCTCTACCTAGTACTTTGCCCAACAACCCCACACCCTCATGTCATGGGATAAATTTGAATCGTGTTTCCTTGAGAAGTTCAGAGAAGACAAGTCTCTTGAAGTTCTAGTCATGGAGATTTCTAGTTTAAAAATGAACCCTAAATGATCAGAATTTGGACTAGGGGTCTAAAATTTGCTCAATTTTCAAAGTGCTCAGAATTCAACGAAAATGGTACCATTGTGTCTGTCTCGTTCTCTTGATTCCAGCGGTATATTTACTTTCGCAAACGGAGTCCGTATGGAGAAGATATCGCGATGTGTTTGTCGAGCCAAACAGGTAAAAAAAAGAGGATGCTGACTGGGCAGTCCGTACAGATGACGTGGCAGAGACCGTACAGATGACGTGGTGGCCGTACAGATGACGTGGCAGGTGGATGACTTGGTGCATTTTCATTGATTGATTGTAAGCGAATTATATTTGGACACGTGGCATTTTTGGAGCGAATTGTAGGGCGCCACGTGGCCCAATCAAGGGCTGCCACGTGGCACCCTGGGTTTGACTATTTGGTCGGTTAAAATTTATATGGAGGCCGCGGGGTTCGACCCCCAGACCTCCCCCACCATTGGCACTTTAACAAATGCCAACCTACCAACGCGCCACGCGTCGGTTGTTATATAACAAATGACAAACATTTTATTTGAATTCAATTAAAGATTAAATCGACAGAGGGGTCGAGCCGGGGCTAGCCCAGACCCTTGGTTATATGATGTTATATGTGACCCTGTGACATGTTATTGTGCGTGCGGGTTTAAAATTCAAAGCCCGTGGTCACCACATATAGGTCACATTTGCCAACACATATGACCGCAACGGAGTATTGTGCGCGGGAGCTATAGTTTATGGTTAGCTCATGGTTATTTTATGTATACACATGACATGTTTTATTATATGCGCGGGAGGTATTTTATATGGTAGACCCACGGTCACATTATTTACACCACACGACCAAACCTTAACCATTTGCGCGGGAGTTTGTTTTTATATGGTGTAACTCCCGGTTCTATGTGTCATACATATGACTAATACACATGTTCAACGGGCGCGCGGGGGTATTGGATTTGACCCGTGGTCCCATTCAGTACAATATGACCGAGATTTTATATGTACATTTGTGAGGGGTTTGGTTGGTTTATGTTTAAAACGGTTATATGCATTTATATATACATTGTGTATGTGCGTTATTGTGTGGGAGTTTCGCCCCTGGTTTCGGGTGCCACATTATGTGACCACCATTGCAAAGAATGCGTGGGATTTTCAAACATGGAACCACGCACCTAGACACTTGTCGTATTTCTATTCACCATTAAACAGGTAGCCCTTTATGCACGGGGAACGTGGCCACATGGTCCCCCCATGCGCCCAACACCTCCGTCTTCGGGGGCTTTACTTTCGTTAACAGTTCGAAAAATTGGAGCGTTTTGCGGGACACGCGTGTGTGCTGGGTTTAGGACAGAAAAACACTCGGAGCTAGGTTCAGTCTTCCAGAGGTGCGAAATGGCGAACAGGAGACAGCAAGCCTGAAGGAGAAAAATGGCAGAAAGCATAACTTCTTCAGTTTTTGACCAAATCAGAGGCTGTAAAAGCCCAGCTAGGGGTTTTTGGATGTTCTGAGTCCATTGGTGATGTTTTCACAGACATTTGGAGACTTCTAATGCAGTTTTTTAACCATTGAAGTTTGAGGAAGCTCCAGGAAGCTTGAAGCCCTCATTGTTTGAGGCTTTGCTCAGATGAGCACATATCCATTTTCTGAGACTGAATAGTCATTATTGACTGTTTATTATGCTCTGAATACATTGGGATAGGTTTCAGATCCATTGGAGGACTTTTACAGGTTTTTTTGCCACATTGAAGCTCAGAGAAGCAAGGAGGCCACATGTAGAAGAGGTCATTGTTGGATGAGACAAGATCCACTTTCAGAGTTGTAATAGTCAATCTTGGGGTTTTTATGTATTCTGAATCCAATGGTACATTCTGTAAATCCATTGGAGTTGAGAAGCAGCTTGTAAAGAGAATTTGACAAACTAATCCCAAAGAGCCAAGTCCATTGAAGGAGGCTCAAGGAGATGTAGCCCAGAGAGGGGTGAACTCCTTTATCATCTTGCTATTGTTGTGAGTTTATTGTGTTATTTGCTGCACTTTATATTGCTGTGTATTGGTTTATAACACATATTTAATCATTTAAAAGAACCTTTCCTCTCACATGAACATTGACAAGAAGAAGCAAAAACTTAACACATAAACTATCTTGCATATTTTAACACATGAAGCAAAGTCCTGTTAAAGTTTAATTTAATGAGGTAGAGGGTGCTTGCATAGCATAAAAAGTCAGCCTTATATTGTCAGATCAGGTGGTATCAGAGCATAGTTTATTTTTCTCATGTATTTGCCAATGATAGCTTGAGTTTTAGTTGTTGGTATTTGTGCAAGATTTGAGTTGAAGTTTGTTATCTTGCAAATATGGAGGATGCTTCAAACATTGATAGTTCTCCTACATATTCCAAATCTAAGTTCTGTGACAAAGAGATGTTTCAAGCATTGCTAACCATGAAAGATATGGTACAAGAATTGTGGAAAGATAGGGAAGAGAGCATTGTCCTTCAAGAGCATTTGATGGCCATGAAGGAGGAGAAAGACCAACTTCTTGAAAAGTTGCAGGAGATGGAGAATCAACTCCAAGAGGAAAAAGAAACCCTTACCAAGTACATGCATGACCACGAGGTATGTAATGTCAGTTTGTCTTCAAATTC
>ML788199.1:71587-96750 GCA_009831015.1 Picea engelmannii | reverse complement strand
TTCAAAAGAGAGCTTGTAACTCTTCCGATTCACCTCCTCAAAGCGGCGAAAAAGGTGAATGTTCAAGGTATAAATCTGCCTATAACTCAGTTGCTTTTGATTATGTTAAGTATGATAAATCTGCAAGTAAAAATGGAAAAAGGCCATGTACATATTGTGGTTTATATAACCATCATGTTTCAAAATGTTGGAAGAGAATGTCCACTTTCAGGAAACTTTCCAAGAAAAATCAACATGAAAAGAACATGCAAAAGATTTGCAGTCATTGTCAGAAGAGGGGTCATCTCATTGACCAATGTTGGACATTGCATCCAACCTCTCATCCACAGCACAAGAAGCAGTTGGATAAAAATATTTACAAGAATGGAAGAGTAGATTCCATCATTGATGTGAGTCCAGATGATTCACAAGAACATGACTTTCAGTAGAAGAATTTGCCATTGAGTTGGCTTGGTAAGAAATGGTAGATTTCTTGAGTAAGTAAGGCTTGCATTCTTTCTGTATAGATGCACATTACAGCCTTAGATATTTACTTTTGTTGAAGTTGACAAGTTACAACAGTTTG
The DNA here is from genome assembly GCA_009831015.1 of Picea engelmannii. Lineage (NCBI taxonomy): Eukaryota > Viridiplantae > Streptophyta > Pinopsida > Pinales > Pinaceae > Picea > Picea engelmannii. The sequence continues at coordinate 96,185 of ML788199.1, read as the reverse complement.
TCATATTTTGGTAGATGCAAGTTTGCATGTGAATGCATTTACTTTTGTATGCATACTTGTGTTATACCACCTCGTCAAGAACATGTAAAAGAGGGGTATGATGTCCATTTTGTTACAACCACATATACTTTTCACATTCATCTCATTAGTACCCACATGTCTTGGGTTTGAGTACCTATGTTTCTACAGGAAGGAGAGTTGAAGAGCTATGCACATGCATTTGGTTTTGTGAGTGCATAAACAATGAACTGGATGTTAGTTCATCATGATTGATTCATGTTTGTAACATGATTGTTTATCATGTTTGTTGACTTGTCATTTTTGGAAGGTCGATATGTTCACATGAGTCTTGACTTGTGTCGATATTGTTTTGACAACTATGTATGTCGATCATGTTTTCGACTTGTGTTTAGTCGATGGTGTTTGTTGTCTTGTAAGTCAATTTTGAGCACATTGAGATAGAGGAAAACACCATGTGCTTTGATGAAGCAAAAAGATGCGACAGTTGCTTGAAGAGCAAAGAGACTTTGCTGTCATCATTTTCAATCTTGTGTCAATTTGTTTTCAAGATTGATGGTTTACTTGGTTTGTGACAAGATGTCGCAGGAAAGTTTTTGCAGCCATTGGAGAGCGGATTGTTGACGTAAAAAGAGTTCACAAGAGGGACTTTATTCTCAATGGGAAGGCTGGCAGTCTTCCAAGTGCAGGGATAACAGTGGGTCAGCAGCAGCCAGAGAGCAGTGGTTGAGGGACATAGCTAGTTGCAGTGCAAGGCATGTCAAAGTATCTAGGTGATTGTCGAAAAGTCTTTTCAAGTAGAATCAGTTGATAGAACTTGAAAGCAGAAGATCATTGAAGCTCAGGTAGATAATCATAAGCTTTTGTGGGTCCAAAATCCTTTCAGTGGGAAGGCATGATCAGAATCTGGACCAGGGGTCTAAAATTTGCTCAAAGTGTTTGGAATGTGACGAAAATGGTACCATTGTGTCTATCTCGTTCTCCTGATTCCAGCGGTATATTTACTTTCGAAAACGGAGTCTGTATGGAGAAGATATCGCGATCTGTTCGTCGAGCCAAACAGGTAAAAAAAAAGGATGCTGACTGGGTAGTCCGTACAGCTGACATGGTAGAGGCCATACAGTTGACGTGGTGGTCGTACAACTAACATGGCAGGTGGATGACTTGGTGCATTTTCATTGATCGATTGTAAGCGAATTATATTTGGACACGTGGAATTTTTGGAGCGAATTGTAGGGCACCACGTGGCCCAATCAAGGGCTGCCACGTGGCACCCTGGGTTTGACTATTTGGTCGGTTAAAATTTATATGGAGGACGCGGGGTTTGACCCCCAGACCTCCCCCACCGTGAGTGCTTTAACAAATGCCAACCTACCAATGCGCCACGCGTCGGTTGTTATATAACAAACGACAAACATTTTATTTGAATTCAATTAAAGATTAAATCGACGGGGGGGTCGGGTCGGGGCTAGCCCTGACCCCCGGTTATATGATGTTATATGTGACCCTATGACATGTTATTGTGTGCATGGGTTTAAAATTCAAAGCCCATGGTCACCACATATAGGTCACATTTGCCAACACATATGACCGCAACGGAGTATTGCGCGTGGGAGCTATAGTTTATAGTTATCTCGTGGTTATTTTATGTATACACATGACATGTTTTATTATATGCGCGGGAGGTATTTTATATGGTAGACCCGCGGTCACATTATTTACACCACACGACCAAACCTTAACCATTTGCACGGGAGTTTATTTTTATATGGTGTAACTCCCGGTTCTATGTGTCATACATATGACTAATACACATGTTCAACGGGCACGTGGGGGTATTGGATATGACCCGTGGTCCCATTCAGTACAATATGACCGAGATTTTATATGTACATTTGCGCGGGGTTTGGTTGGTTTATGTTTAAAACGGTTATATGCATTTATATATACAACGTGTATGCGCGTTATTGTGTGGGAGTTTCGCCCTGGTTTCGGGCGCGACATTATGTGACCACCATTGCAAAGAACGCGTGGGATTTTCAAACGTGGAACCACGCACCTAGACACTTGTCGTATTTCTATTCACCATTAAACAGGTAGCCCTTTATGCGCGGGGAACGTGGCCACATGGTCCCCCCATGCGCCCAACACCTCCGTCTTCGGGGGCTTTAGTTTCGTTAACCATTCGACAAATTGGTGCATTTTGTAGGACACGCGTGTGTGCTGGGTTTAGGATGAAAAAACGCTTGGATCTAGGTTCAGTCTTCCAGAGGTGTGAAATGGCGAACAAGAGACAGCAAGCCTGAAGGAGAAAAATGGCAGAAAGCATAACTTCTTCAGTTTTTGACCAAATCAGAGGCTGTAAAAGCCCAGCTAGGGGTTTTTGGATGTTCTGAGTCCATTGGTGATATTTTCACAGGAATTTGGAGACTTCTAATGCAGGTTTTTAACCATTGAAGTTTGAGGAAGCTCCAGGAAGCTTGAAGCCCTCATTGTTTGAGGTTTTGCTTAGATGAGCACATATCCATTTTCTGAGACTGAATAATCATTCTTGACTGTTTATTATGCTTTGAACACATTGGTATAGGTTTCAAATCAATTGGAGGACTTTTATAGGTGTTTTTTCCACATTGAAGCTCAGAGAAGCAAGGAGGCCACATGTAGAAGAGGTCATTGCTGGATGAGACAAGATCCATTTTCAGAGTTCTAATAGTCAATCTTGGGGTTTTTATGTATTCTGAATCCAATGGTACAGTATGTAAATCCATAGGAGTTGAGAAGTAGCTTGTAAAGATCATTTGACAAACTAATCCCAAAGAGCCAAGTCCATTGAAGGAGGCTCAAGGAGATGTAGCCCAGAGAGGGGTGAACTCCTTTATCATCTTGCTATTGTTGTGAGTTTGTTGTGTTATTTTCTGCACTTTATATTGTTGTGTATTGGTTTATAACACATATTTAATCATTTAAAAGAACCTTTCCTCTCACATGAACATTGACAAGAAGAAGCAAAAACTTAACACATAAACTATCTTGCATATTTTAACACATGAAGCAAGGTCTTGTTAAAGTTTAATTTAATGAGGTAGAGGGTGCTTGCATAGCATAACAAGTCAGCCTTATATTGTCAGATCACCAAATAAAATATCAAAGACTTTAATCAAAGGTTCCTTACACTAAAGAATCGAATCCCTACAGATTCGATGCCTGCCGAGAATCTTATTGTCGCATACTACACGAAAGCATTACATCAAAACATAGCCTTTTGGGTAAAGAGATCCAAGAGAGCCACAATGTTAGAAGCCTTCGAAGAGGCCAGTTAGATCGACAAAGAAATTCTGAGTTTAAAAGACACTACTAGCAACGAGACAAAGACTAGTTCATCTTCCAAGAAGAAAATTGAAATCCTTCCTAGACCTTCCCAAAACAAAGCTCAACCTGAGAGCTCAGATTTAGAAAAATTACAGAAAGTCATTCAGAAATTGTCCAATCAAGTTATATATTTGAAAAGGTCATTTGAATAATCTTCTTCGAGCAAAGGGCCTTACAAACCCCCTTTTAGGAATCCTTTTCCCACCAACCGACCTAATTCAAATACTGAAGGCCTGAATCTAGAAAGCATGCAAGTTGCTATTCAAATGATCCTAGAAGCACATGATAACTTGATTCCTCCTGAGATTCCTGAAGAGGTAACTGAGCAAGAGACAATAGAAGAAGATGAATCCTCTCCGAATATTTTTGGACATTTTTTGGATAGCATTTTTCAAGCTAATTTCAAAATAGTGCATCCTTACAATACTAGGAGCAAGACAACAAATAAGCCTTCTTTTGAAATCACTACGACTTTGCCTCCAAAACAATCTAAATCAACTGAGACTAAATAGAATTCAGTAAACCCAAGTTTAGATTATGATTTGATTGAAGATCTAAAAAATCTTAGGGCTAACATTTGTGTTTACGAATTATTAAAATTCCCTTTCCTTCTACAAAAAATGTTGTAGAATATTGCAGAGAACAATCTGAACAGCAACAAAGGTGTTCAAAACAACCCAAAAATTCCTCAAAAGGCCTCTGTCAAAAATACATCCGAGCTTCATGATAAAATAGACCTTCATGTAAATACTGTAAATAATGTAGATAAACCGGTTTCAGAGGCTGGGATTAAAAAACAACAAACTTCTGTTGTTAGTACTTGCAGAAATGTGCCTCCATTTTTGTTGACTTTTGAAATTTTCAATAGGAATGTACATAACTGTATGGTAGATTCAGGTGCATCATCTAACGTAATTCCTTGGTCTGTCTGTCAAAATATTAATGCCGAAGTTCAACCATCCATCTTGAAAATTATCCAGCTTGATCAAACTAGTGTTAAAGTGATATGCGAATTAAGAAATGTGCTTATAAGATTGTCATCTAATCCTAAAGTTCATCAAGTGATTGATATTATTGTTGTAGATATCCCAGAAGTTTATGGTTTGTTTTTAAGTAGAGACTGGTCAGAACAATTACATGGCTATTTTGCAACGGATTTGTCTCACTTATGGCTCGCCGAGAATGGAAAGCCCAACAAAATCAAGGTAAATTGTGAATGTTATCTGAAGTTAACATTGACTGATTTAAACGATCCCAATGAACCATTCACTCCTTATGCCAATTCACCATAAATACAAGGTATGGATACGTTTTTCGGTAATTTCGTGGTCAAAACTTCCACCATCACTAACCTAGAACAACAATATGAAATTTTGACATATACACAGCCAACAACTTCCTCTCAGTGGTCACATGCAGCCGACGACAATCAAATATGGTCTCTTTACTTTGATTGGTCAAAATCAAAAGAAGGAGCTGGTGTAGGGTGCATGCTCATCGATCCAATAGGTAATAAGACTCTGATTGTTTGCCGATTAGAATTCAAATGCACGAACAACACGGTTGAATATGAGGCACTCCTACAAGGCCTCAGAAAAGCAATAGATCTGAACATTCAAAATTTGACTATCTTTGGTTATTCAGAAATCATGGTCAGACAGGTAAAAAATTCTATCCATTGTTTATCTCCACACCTTAAAAACTATCAAACTGAGGTATGGAATTTGATGAACAAGTTTTCTGCATTTAACATAAATTCTATTCCTAGATTGAATAATTCCGAAGTTGATTTGTTAGCTAACGCCGCTTCAAAACTTTTTCCTGCAGAAGGCTTATCTCCAAATGAATTTTCTGTCGAACTGTTGTTCACACCATCTGTCCCAAACAACATCACGAATTGGAGTGTCTTCGATGACGATCAACAGATTATAATTTTTATACATATGGAAGAAACTTTACAGGGCGCAGTGATCGATGAAGGTACCCATGATGAAATTCTTCGTGACTTTACAGTAATACTACATCTGAGATCTCTAGAATCTTCATTAGACATGGTAAACTCTATCTCAAAATCTGTAGTTATATTAGAAAAATTTTATGATCTTCACGAGAAGTTCAGAAAATCAGTGAACTATAAAATGAATAGTTCCTCTTTAATGTATGAAAAAGTAAATTTGGGAACTAAAGACAATCCACAGTGCATTAATTTAGGGTTGGGATGTTTTGAGCAAGAAAAAGTAGCATTTATTAAGTTGTTTAAGGAATTCAAAGATGTTTTTGCTTGGATGTACGACGACCTAAAAACCTTTGATCTTAACATCATACACCACGTTATTCCCATGAAACCCCAAACCCAACCTTTTCAACAAAAGTTAAGGAAAATGCCCCAAAAACTCGAACCAACGGTCAAGAAGGAATTAAACAAACTCCTGAAGGCTAAGATAATTTTCCCAGCTAGGCACACACAATGGGTCTCTAATCTTGTCCCTGTCAGAAAGAAGAGTGGTGAAATCCGACTATGTGTCAATTTTTGAAATCTTAACCGAGCGTCTGATAAAGACAACTACCCTGTCCCTACCATGGAACAAATCCTTCAATAGGTATCTTTTTCTGAAAGATTATCCTTGTTGGATGGTTTTTCAGGGTACAACCAATTCCTTATGTCTCCTCCAGACCAAATCAAAACCACCTTCCGCACTCCATAGGGCACCTACGCTTATAGAAAGATTCCCTTTGGACTCATAAACATCGGTCCCACTTTCCAGAGAGTGATGGACATCACTTTTCGAGGCTTAATCAATCAATCTGTAGTATTTTACCTAGATGACATCATTGTCTTCTCGAAAAATAAAGAATATCATCTAGCTCATTTAAGGTCCGCTCTACAGCGATGTCATAAGTACGACATTTCATTAAATCCTAAAAAATATATCTTTGCAGTAGAACAAGGTAAGCTCCTCGGATTCATTGTATCAATTGAAGGGATGATTATCGACATTGAGAGGACTCAAGTCATTTTGAAACTTCCCCCTCCCTTGTCAAAAAATTCCATGCAATCTTTCTTAGGTCAGATAAACTTTGTTAGGAGATTCATGCCCAGCTTTTCAAAAATGGTAAGACCATTACAAAACCTAATAAAAAAGGATGTACAGTACCATTGGGGACCTTTATAAAGCCAGTCTTTTGATTCAATAGAAAATGCCATAATATATGCTCCTTCTCTAATGAGCCCTGACTTTTCGCAAGACTTCACCCTCTACATGTTTGCCTTTGACCGCTCCTACGTTGTTGTCCTAACTCAAAAGAACGTTGAAAACAATGAGGTCCCAATCGCCTTTATGAGCTTAGCCTTCAAGAGGGTAGAACTTAATTACCCAGTAGTAGATCAACAAGCCTATGATGTTTTCAAAGAAGTAAATCACTTTCGATCCTATCTGTTGAAATCTAGGATGAAAATCATTGTCCCTTAACCGACTATAAGAAATCTATTAGTACAGAAAGAACTAGGCGAAAAAAGGGTGAACTGGGTCACATCCTTACAAGAATATGACATAGAAATCACCATATCACAAATTGTAAGAGGCCAAGGTTTATGCAATTTGGTCGGTGATTCAGCTGCAGGACAACAAGAGGAAAATGATATTTTAAATCTAGGACATCACTATCAAAATCAAATCTGTTGTGCGCAAAACCCTATTAGTCCCTGGTACAATGACATAAAAAATTTTCTTATACATGGATCAGCTCCTCGTCACCTTGATCCCACAAAAAGGAGAGCACTAAGATTAAAATCTTCTTCTTTTCAGCTGATTAATGGTATTTTGTTTTGTCAAAATTTTGATGGAGTACTAATGCACTGTCTTGAGAAAGATGAAGCAGAAGAAGTCTTATTGGAATTGCATGCAAGAGAAGATGGTGGGAATTTTGGCGGAGACACTACTTCCCATAAAGTATTAAGAGAAGGTTATTACTGGCCTACCACTTTTAAAGACACTCTTTCTTTATGTTGCAAGTGTGTGATTTGTCAAAAAGCATCTGGACGGATACAGAAACCAGCTTTCCCTTTCCAACTAGTTTCGGTAGATTCCCCTTTTTAGTAGTGGGGTCTGGATATTATAGGCCCAATCAATCCTCCATCCTTGCAGAAACACAAATATATCATAATAGCCACAGATTACTTCACCAGGTGGTCTGAGGCTGCCCCATTAAAAACTGTAAATACCAGCCAGATAATATCATTCTTGAATTTGAATATTATTACTCGTTTCAGTATCCCTGAATGCCTGGTATTTGATAATGCTTCGTATTTTTCATCTCTTCAAATGAGTGATTTTTCTCTAGAGAAAGGAATTAAATTAAAGTACTCTGCCAGCTATTACCCCCAAGGCAACAATTTTGTAGAATCAACCAATACAAATATGATCAAAATTATCAAGAGAACGGTCTCCGAAAACCATAAAAATTGGCATAACTTATTGTCAAATGCAATTTGGGTTGATAGAGTAACTCCTAAATATGTTGTGGCTAACTCACCTTTCTTTCTTGTTTATGGAAGAGAGGTTATTCTTCCACCACATGTCCTTCTTCCATCTTTGCAGTTATCGCAGAAAGTACAAGAAGAAGATTGTCCCCCTTTGGATATTTGAATTAATGCTTTGTTAAAATTAGAATAAGTGAGGGCTCAAGAAAAGAGGAAATTCGATCAACATCATCTCATTGATAAAAACTAGTTTGATTCCAATTCTTCCTCTAAAAGAAATTTTGAGGTAGGTGACTTTGTCCTAAAATGGGAGAAACCTCATGAGGGAAAAGGAGAGCATACTAAGTTTCAGAACTTGTGGTTGGGACCATTTTTAATTGCTGAGAAATTGGGTCCCAGTTCCTTCAATTACAAAATTTAGAGCAGCAGCCAGACACCTTTCTGGTGAATGGCCAAGCTCTAAAAAGGTACTTTTCCTGATGACGCTCCCATGTACACTGTGTAAATATTTTTTGTTTTGTTTGTTGTTTGTTTTTCTTTGTTGGTTTGTTTTGATTTTTCCTTTATGCTTATCAGTCTTTATTTTTGAAACACACATGCCTGAATTATGGACTATCTCCAACGAAGAGAAAAAAAAAATCCCCTCTAAAATGACTGTTGAAAGTTGTTTAAAAATCAATTGTGGTATTTCTTTGAGTTTCCAGCCAGGTTGAAGATAATTTGTTGTTTGAAAAATGTTTCTTGATTTCAATATGCAATTGAAGATATTCATGATCATCTATAAAAGTTATTTTTACGTTGTCCCTGTTCCTTAAGAGAACAACTCAGAGATGTCTCCCTGCTCTTGAAAGTCAGTTTTATTAACAAACTATTTCTAGATCTTAACAAAAGGACAACTAAGAAATTTCTTCAAGGTCTGTGACTTACTAAGATGTGTCCAAAAACTAGAATTTTCAACGTCACCCCACTCTATTAAATATCTTTAAAACTAAATAAACCCTTAGAGAGCTGTGGGAAGTGCTTGTAAACCCATCAAGATACTGAACAGGTCTGTTGGCAGTGGGTAAATGCATGCATGACGCCAAGATAAATTCTCCGGGGTACTGAACAGGCCCGTAGGCAACGAAGCAATGTCAGGTAAAAGAAATTTCTTAGATATGGATTCTTTTTTACCTCAAATGTCCTTCGTTCTGATATGGAACTTCTTGGAAGGATACAAATATTAGAGTGGGTTAATTGACATCCCTGTCGAGGCTATGGACGCCTGCTGGCAGCAACGACCCTGACAACAATATTGAAGATTTTAACTTTAACATCGTGGCTCTCTTTTCTGAAGATTGTCATTAGTTTTTGTCTCTTTAGAATAACAGTAGTTTGAAACTGGAATGCATTATAATTATTTACGATGTTCAGACAACTTTTCAGTTGTTTTCAATTTGAAGTTTTTTTTTATTATCCTAATCTAAACTCGTTCATTTGGCAGAGATAACTACTTCTCCCAGCGTGTCACCATTGTTGGCAGCAATGATATAATTACTATCGTTTGTAAGCTGCCTACATAGGGTCTCTAAATTTTCCTTACTCATCATGAGCATTCTCACTAATCAACACTCGTCACTTGTCGCTTTTTACATATCTTCTTTTCAATTTTTGTTTTCATGACTGTAAGCATGAAAACTTGCAGCTGGAATCGACATTTTGTTTTGATTTGGGATTAAAGGAAGACTACTCATGTGGTTTATTATAGAATTTTCATGTTTTTTCTATGAACATGATTGTTCTCCTTGCTTATAACCCCTTGGTTCTAAACATGCCTTGGATTCATAAGTGAAAGACCTCCATTCATTAATATTCGATTGATATTGATGGAGTTTTGATTCATGAAACTTTGAATTATTCAATTTTTATTTGATGCACTTACCTTTGTAATCAAACTATGAATGCAAATATTTTGGTTTTAAAGTGTTTTGATCCTAGTACATACCCAATGTCAAGGTGGCATATGGAGTACATCATGCCATTACTCTTCTGCATGGTCTCAAGCTTCATGATTTTGTTCCCATGCATGGTGATTAACGCCTCTGCCTACTGCTTGAACTTTCATAGCATTGTTTTGTTGAGGCTCGAGGCTATGGCTCTGTGGCTTTTTATCAAACCCTACCTGTGAGTTCTGTGTTGATTCCCTTCTGTTTTCCATGGCTCCAGTGGTAAGGATCGAGCCCAATGGCATCCAAACCTTGCTATCATATGATAATGCCAAGGACTATTTAGAAAGGAACGCTTGGCATTCGTTCATAGAAAAGTTTAAGGGTTTCAATCTGAGAGTTGCCCAAGAGTTTGCATTGACCTTCGATGGTTGTAGAGAAAAGATAGGTGACATGCAACTAGAGGTAACTAAGGATTTCTTAATCCGAGCCAGGGGTTTACCAGCTGTTAGGAAAAAATGGTTCAAGAATGCAAAGGTTGAAGAGATCCCCTGGACTTTGATGTTCACCTCACGAAAAATTACTAGTTGTGATCGAGGTATGCCAGTCTCATCCTTAAAACCTAGTTGGCATGATCTACTTGCTATTGTGAAACAATTCATTATGTGTGAAGGAAGATTTGGGTTAGTTTTCCTGTATCATCTGCGATTGCTTATGAGTTTCATTGGCTTCCCATTGAATATACCCTACTTCTTGCTTAGAAGTCTGTACAAGATGGGAAAATGATTTAAGAAGAAGAGGTCTGATTCGAGTTTATTCCATCAAGGTTTAATTAAAATTATCCTTGTGCATCAGTTGCATTTACAAAACAATTGTTTGGATGCATTTATTTCACAAAATGGCTTTGGCAACAATAAGTTGGTATAGGTTGATAAATCGATTATCATTGAAACCCTTGTGAAACCTACTGCCTCTCCTCCACCGCTCCTGCCCTGTTATCTTGACCCTAATAATGAACCCTTGACCTACCCTGATTTTACTCAACCAGACAGTCAACTGGGTTCGCACCCAAAGAGTTGCACTAAAACTGTTAAGAAACCCATAGGGAAGAAGCTAAAGGGCAGCGCCAATGTTAATTACAAGAATAAAAGGGTTGGTCATTTGATTTCACAACGTGCTCAAAATAAATTCAAACCATGTGCAGACACAAACAACACAATTGAATTAGGTGAAGACTCAGATTCAGAAATTGAGAGGTTTTTGGCTGAAGAAGACCCCGTGTCATATGGGCTCTATCCTGACACACCCTATGACTATGTAAACAACCTGCCTCCATGTCTAAAAGGTAACCCAGAATTCTCAGGCAAACAACTCTATGATAAACCTACCTTTCACATGGATGATTCTCTAACCCTTAATGCTGCTAGTGCCAATGCACATTCCCTACAGCCACAGTGTGATGAGTGTCGATCCTGGATCGAGAGGTATTATACGGATGTGCCTTTGCTATAGTCCTAGCTTAAATATTTAAAAGACCAAGTGGATTTGTTGACAAATGAGAAAAATAGACTCTTCATAACTCAAGAAAAGGAGAAATGCCTAAAAACTACAGGATCTATCATTTTTAAGAATGTAGAGGCAACAACAACAATCGTGAACTCCAAGATTGCTTGATATGTTTTAATCCCATGATTTGAGGTATGATCTTTTTGAAGTTTAGCATGATTTTGTCACTCTAAATTTAGGATATATGATTTGATTGAATAGATTATCTCTCTTATAAATATTAGTTTGTTATTTTTATTGAATAAAATATTATTGTAGTTTCTATTATAACTAGCTACAGAATCGTAAGATTCTGTAGTCAGTTAGAAAAATTCGAATTGCTTGATTTGACAATTGAAAACATATCTAAAATCTTCCCATTTGCATTTGTTTTTAGGAACCCATGATTTCCAAGGAGATATGAGGCACTGTTGACATCTCCTAGCCATATCAACTTTGTGTTTTTAGTAAATATATTAGACTCTTGAGAGTTTTGATATCTAGTAAAATCAGGGAGGTTTCATCCCCCATATTTTTGGAACATATTTGATATTATCAACAGGAAAAAATTTGTTCCTAGAACCTATATAAGCATGCTATTTTATAAACATGGATCATCTCTGCCTAGGGAAAGACTATGGATTTTTCATTTACAGACTTGAATGGAATATAATACTCGTCAGAGCTTTATCTTTTCCGTATTATGTTTTTATTCCAGTTATGTTTATTTCAATTTGTAAATATATTATGATTGCTTTCGCTGTCATGGTTTAATACAAGTTGGTATGTTAAAAGTTTATATAATATCCATGTTTCATCTTCCAAATTTAACACACAGTAATCATTTGTTTAAACTTGAATTAAAAGATTTATCTTTATCTTTGATTGAACGTTTATACACAAGTTCTCACAACAAGATTTATCTTAATCTGGATGCTTGTAAAATTATGAGATTGTTGTGATCATATCTTTTATATGTTCTGTCATTCGAACTTCATCATTGCTGCTTCACATTTATGAGAAGCAATTTCAGGAGCTGCTATAGGTTTACCTCATCATATAAGGTGACTAGATGCTACACATCGAATAGATATTGGATGTGACAACAGGTCATCCTGTTATTTGATTTCATTAGCATAATAAATGTAGATGTCCCCTGTTGTTAAAACAATTTTTAGCATCTGTTATTTCCTATGTTTAATTAGATAGTTTGATATTTGATTTCTTTTATATAAACATTATAAGCAAACAAATCATAAATATTAGATAATAGTTTTATTGTTGTTTAAAAAAATCAATTTACATTCGATTTTCACAGATTTAGATTAAAATTTGTATTTTGTACATATTATATATATATCTTAGAATTAGAATTATTTTTATGTATTGTACATATGATAAGTAGAGTTATTTTATAAGTATTAGTTTGTTAAACTGTAAATATATACTAGATGCATATATAGTTTTCAACAATTTTTATTTATTAAGTTATTGTATTTTCTTTAGTTATGTGTTTCTCTTTCTTTAGGACTTAGATCAGCCAACGGAGCCGCTAAACCTATCGGAGTTGATTAATCCAAATGGCTTGGGTTAGTTAGAAAACCCTAGAATGGATCCATTCCTCCAGTTGACGAGCAGTCAATTTCGCCCATCAACAGTTATCTTCATAACGTTAAGGATGGTGGACCTTGAAATATCCTTGATCCATGGATGGAGGAGTATCTTCGGCTTCTTCCCCATCAACTTTGTCAAGTACCTATGGGCTACAAGCATCGTATAATTCTTTCTATCTCCCAGGTTAAAGTCATTGATCTTAATATCAAGGATCAGCCCTAGCTGTGGTCCTACTACGTGTATCCCCTTCGAGAGGTATGCAGTAATGAGTGTGTATTTGAAATATATTGGGACGTTGTCATGACTTACCGTGCTATCCAGAGGCAGGATGTAGTTGGGAAATACTAACGGGATGAGCTTCATTCTCACCAGGTCATCGTCATGCTTGCTTCTCTTCTCTTTCACAGTTCGGGATGGCCCAAATCTACTAGATTGACGTGAAGTTGAGGGATATGCTTGTAATCTGACTATCGATGAGGCATGTATTCCTATAGACATGACCTTCTTAGCCATAAGGTCTATCAAAATCTCTTCCACCGAATTCTCTACTACGTTACGTTCGCCTGACATACACGCTTGCGGTTAATTATCTTGGGTAGGTGAACAGGTGCTCAAGGTAAGAAAAATGGGTGGAGAGATCTCAAATGCATAGCACGATAGAAATCAATTCTCTTGTTAGCTTAGATAGTCATAATTTGCAAAAGTGTCCCCATTGAGGCATTCGACGAATTAAATAAACAATGTCATAATAAGTTCCTCCAATGGATCACAAAGCCTCAATCAATACGATTCCATACGTTATGGCTTGGTCTCAATGGTCTCATGGCGATATTTTTTGCAATAAATGTTCTTCTAACTATTCTAGAGCATCATTCTAATGGTCGGGATGCCTCCAATGCTCATATATCTTCGCCAAGTTGAATTTCTCTTCTGTGTTGTTCTGTTATTCCAACGATGTTCAATTTCTGCAAGCCTTCTTCCTGCAAAGTCTTCACTAGAACCTCCTACAGTCTTTCTAACTTACCTTTCTTCGTATTGAGATTTCTATCCTTCTTCCCTGTGATCTGATTTTCTAGATTCCTCTTTCCATTCATATTCTTAACTTTACTTAGTAAAGTGACTTCACATTGTTCAGGGTCTTCCGCAGGGTTCGAGGGTAATACTTCCTCTCTTATTATTTCTAGGCTAGGTTCTCTTCTCTACTGCATGGATAGATTCTTTATGTCTTCTTGTGTTCTTTTAGCTTCATTAGCTAAGTCTCTTGTCCTTAGTTTCTTTGACTTGTCTAGTTGTTCTTCTATTAGTTGTGCTATTTTCTCGTTTATGAAGTCCCTTAGTTATTGCTTCTTCTGTTCTATGGCTTCCTCTCCTTCTTTCCTCTAGATCTGATCTTTCTCAATCCAGTTCTTTCATAACAAAAGTGAAAAAGGAGAGTTGTTCTCAACAAACTTAATGACCTCAAAGTCTTCTTCAGTCGATGTTTCATGGGAAGTCATAGGTACATGAGTAAGTCTTCCACATAGGGTTATCATCTTTCCTTTAAACAAGCCTATCCCTCCTAATGAAGGAATCATAGTTGGCTTTCCCAAAATTTCCCAAGTGCTTTATGTCATAATATTCCCCTGTGTTTCTTCATCTAGAGAACAATCAATGTCGAAATCTCCTATTCGTATTTCTATGCACTCCTTCTCTTTTAAGATCTCTGGTAAATTGATGTCTTTGTGATCATTCAGGGTTTCTTTCATCTGCAATAATATAGCCTCTGATTCTTTCTGGTGCTCTAGTACATCCTTAGTCTCTTGAACTTCTTCGAATTGTTCTTTATTCATGTTCATCTTCTCGACTTTAGAAATCATTATAAGGGAATCCAAAACCTCATGAACAATAGCTTTACAACAAAGACAAATAGGAATTCTACCAGGGAATTCCTTAGCAAGATGTCCTAGTCTTCTGCAACTATAACAAAGTGTCAATCCTATATTTCTCTTAAACGATCCCCAACCTTTCTTGTACTATGCACATGGATCACAGTGATGGACCTACAATCTGCAAAAATTATTTCTAGGGTCCTACATCCATTTGTTAGCCCAAAAATTATTTCTATGCATAAGACTAACATATCTTCCACTGTCTCTATCAGATATATTCATATCAAATATTATTTCTTCTAGTTGTGCCCTACTCATAGGACCAAATCTATCAAACATACCTAGATCCATACTTTCGAAGATAAAATTTCTACTTTAATTAAATTTACTAGAGCACAAAGATTTAAGATCTTACCTCTTTCTTAAGATTAGGATTCCTTCTCTTAGAACAGATCTTTGCAATTCAATTAGAATATTGCGCACTACAACAACAGATCTACGCACATAACTTTCTCTTTTCTTCAGTTCCCAGGAATCACAGTTTCAGGTATCAACAACATAACCATTTGTTGGCACAGGGGTAGACCCAAGGTTCAACGCTTCAACAATGCACCAACAAAACCCTAAATACCAACCCTTTTGGAAACACCTACAAAGAAGATGAAGTCTCACCCGAGTTAGAGGCAGGGGGGTTGCATGATTCAAGTGTCTACAACCTAGCTGGGACACAGATCTATGATCAAAATACTTAACATCTCACTTAGCAATTAACATTCATTAGTCTTTTAACCCTTATTCACATCACAGGTTAAATGCTTGTTACAGAACAACACAGTATTACTCAATATCTAAGCATATCTAAACATTAGAACACAACATCAGAGTAGATATAACATTCATTCATACATAAAGCACTTGAGCATCAATGGACTTAAGAAATTAAATACATAAACAACATAAACAACATAGCACAAAGCACATCGACACAGGATATATGTGATTCAATCCAGTGTGGGGCTACGTCCACCAACTCTTCTTCTTTTTTATTATTCTCCTTCAATCTTCTTACATGCATAGAGCCACAAATACAACTCTGCATAGGACGAGATATTTTCATGCACATCACCAGATCCTCCTTCCCCAAGTTAGTTTGAAGCACAAAGCCTTTACAGATTCTGTGCACAAAGAACTTACAAAACACTTGCACTTAGCTCTGTAAGCCCTAACACATCTTCTTGCACATAGCTAACATCATCACTAAGCCATCATCCTGCTAGGTCTCTAATCACACAGATCTCCCTTTCTTACATTTCCTAGATACTTATTTATACATTACAAAAAGAGGCCTAAGCATGGGTAACCCCATGGGACGACATCCCAAACCCGTTACATCAACCCTAAAACCCAAAAATCCCATAAAAAGGGTGAGATCCTACGATATCTGCTTCGCATGGGTGCTCCGTCTTCGACCAGCCTATCGAAGTCCCAAAAATGGTCAAACATGACCAACGTTTCCACAAAACTTGGTCGAGGGCCAACAATAATGTACCTAGCCACCCATAGGACGAGAATGTTAACTTCAAGTACCTTCTATGGACTAATTTTACCCCTGTTCTAACTTTAAATAACAAGGATGCATGAAATATTCACATGCATTGATCAAGGTTCATGATAAACGTGACAATAATGAAGCATAAGATATGCACAACAATAATCATCAAGCATGCATATTCTAAATATCAAATACAACGATAAATAAATACATAGTAGAATAAATCATACACAGGTAAATAATACCATAATAAAGAGAACTTATCATTTATAAAACAAGACACCAACTAGCTACAGATCAAGGATGTTCCACCCAACTGTAGACATTGTTGTCCCAAGTCTCAACAACACTGTCACCCCCAAGTTAGGGCTATGAATCCACTAGGACGGTTCTGGAGTCTTACCTGGATTCCCAAACCAGTCAGTACTCAAGTTCTCATAGGCTTCCCAACACCCACATCAATCCAAGTACCCATCTCTCTTCTACCCCTCTTGCACCGCCCAAGAGAATGGACACCCTCCCTTCTCTTCCACTCAGTCCCTCATGTTATCCTTCTCCTTCCATGTCTCCAGTGAAATGGTCTATAATATACATGTTGGGACTCTCAGGACTCATAGATGTGAGAAAGCCATACATGGGACAAATCATCTTAGATATGTAGGCCTCGATTCATGGTTATATTACACCAACAGTCTCTACAACCAAGAATACCATGTCTTCTCTTCAACATTTCATCTTCCCTTCCCAAGACAAGAAACGGATGAGGAAAGATGAGTGGTTGAAAGAATGAATGGAGTGTAATCTCCACCAAAGGGTGTGAACAATTATCAATGGAGTGGAGGCATGAATGAGTGAGTGAGAAAATGAGTTAGGTGAAAAACAACATAATGAGAATGAGAATGGAAGTCAGAACCCCCCCTAATAGACCAGGGATGATTTTATGTAATTTTTGGGAATCAAGAACCTCATGGGATTCCCCCAAGAATCTCACGTAACTAATTTACTTCATTAAGAAAAATGGGTAATTAAAAATATGAAATAAACATTTATCCCCTTAAGCCCCCTCTCTTATGGAATCATATCCCTCTATAACTCTAGTCCTTGTCTATCTAGCAACCAAAAATGTATTTATTACTAATAATGATAAAAAAATTGCATTTCTTAGGCACACTAGCCTCTTTTAATTGTTTGGGCACTCTGGCCTCTCAATAATTAACAAAATACATTATTTAATATGGGGCTCCAAACCCAAGGTGTTATAGGCTCCCATTCATTTCTATCATGTACTTACACCTCTTTTCAACACTTACTTATCAGATAGCCATATTAGTATGATCTCACTCCTGATGATAACCAATTCAATGGTGGTATTTAGTCTAGGATTGAGCAATGCTATGATGATGGTTGGGTATTCATATACCCATCCATGTTTTTATTTGAATTGGGTCATATCATACCCACTCTCCTTTATATTTTAAACTATCTTTGTATCTCTATTGAGGTGGGTATTCCAACCCTTTTACTTTATCAACCTTTATGTCACCATGATAACATTGGTGGGGTGTTGGAAACACATTAATCTTCACATGTGGTCATTTCTAGCTAAGCACCCTCTTTATTACATTTTTTATATGACTAGGTAGGCCTAATCACCCTCTTAGGGTGTGTGCCCTTGTTTACTATACCCATAACCCCGTTTTGAAGGTATGCCTCAAGAAATACGTATCAACATTGATACAACACCATCTCGACATGCATATTTTTATGGTGTTTATTAAACAATGAATGAAAAGAGGGATTTTTCATCACAACTATGACACACATACATTGTATATACAATGTAGAACCTGAAAGAAAAATGAAAAATGGTTGATACAAACTTAAAACTTGTGTCAACCACTTTGAGTACTTTGAAATAAAAATAGGTTTTATGGTTTACATGATGAATTGATGATGGAAAAAAGTGGGTGTGTGAGTAAATTTGAGTCCACAAACCCTCCCATATCGTTAAGGCATGTGAATAGTCTATCCATATCAAATTTTAGTGCATAGAGAAACAGATTGAAAAAATTTCAACGTTGGCCCCATTCACAGGTCACTGTTTCCCATGTCTAGTCCTAGTACAATGTATTTTCATTGTTCCTTTTAAAATTTGTTTGACACACATGTTACCGCATATAGTACTTCAAGGGCATGTAATCATACATTGATAAAAAAGTAATAGTTGATATAAATTGCACAAGATTCATCAGTTATTTATTGTCTTTTTTGTTTTCTCTCATCTAAGTAATTTTTTGCTCCATAAACGCAAGACTTAGTACAAAATCATTACTTAAATACACAATTCCCTCTAGCGTATTATTCTTCCCACCAAAAACATGGGACTAATTTGAATGATGTTGTTTTTATACAACATAGGCGATGAAAATAAAGAGAAAAACCATGACGATGGGTATATTGTTGTGAGTTCCATGCACCTTGACATTAATCCGAGAAAGTTCGAATGAAACTAGGACAAGATCGGATATATAGAGTGGGTGTGTGAGTCATATTTGAGTTTAGAAACCCTCCCATATCATCAATGCATGCATAATTAAATATGACACTACCATGACACCATAATGATATTTAAATCTTACACTATCATGACACCATAATGATGTCATCGATGCATACAATACTTAGCGACATTGATACAACACCTTCTTGACATGCATATTTTTATCATGTTGATTAAAAAATTAATGAAAAGAGGTGTTTTTCATCACAAATATGACACACATACATTGTATATACAATGTAGAACCTAAAATAAAAATGAAGAAATCTTGATGCAAACTTAAAACTTGTGTCAACCAATTTGTGTACTTTGAAAGAAAAATAGGTTTTATGGTTTACAGGATGAATTGATGATGGAAACATGTGGGTATGTGAATCATCTTTGATTCCAAAAATCCTCCCATATCATTAAGGCATGTGAATAATCTATCCATGTCAAATTTCAGTGTTGGCCCCATTCACGGGTCATTGTTTCCCATGTCTAGTCCTAGTATAATGTATTTTTGTTGTTCCTTTTAAAATTAGTTTGACCCACATGTTCCTGCATATATTACTACAAGGACATGTAATAATTCTAATAAACAACTACTAGTTGATATAAATTGCACAAGATTCATCAATTATTTATTTTCTTTGTTTTTTGCTCTCGTCTAATAATTTTTTGCTCCATAAATTAAAGACAATTAGTACGAAATCCTTATTTAAATATGAAATTCCCTCTAGCATCTTCTTCTTTCTGAAAAATGCATGGGCCTAATTGTAATGATGTTTTTTTTATACAACATAGGTGATGAAAATAAAGAGCATGACCATGACGATGGGTATATTGTTGGGAGTTCCATGCACTGCGACATTAATCTGAGAAATTTCGAATGAAAAGAGGTCAACATCTGATATATAGAGTGGGTGTGTGAGTCCTATTTGAGTTTGGAAACCCTCCCATGTTGTAAATACAAGCATATTTAAATATGACACTACTATGACACCATAATGATATTCAAATGTGACACTACCATGACACCATAATGATGTCATTGACGCATGAAATAATTAGCATCATTGATACAACACCATATCAACATGCATATTTTTATACTTTTGATTAAATAATGAATGAAAAAAGGGATTTTTCATTACAACTATGACACACATACATTGTATATGAAATGTAGAAACTGAAAGAAAAATAAAGAAAGGATGATACAAATTTAAAACTTGTGTCAACCAATTTGTGCACTTTGAAAGAAAAATAGGGCGTATGGTTTGCATGATGAATTTATGATGGAAAAAAGTGGGTGTGTGAGTCATATTTGAGTCTAGAAACCCTCCCACATTTTTAAGGCATGTGAATAGTCTATCCATGTCACATTTTAGTGCATACAAAAATAGTTTGAAAACATTTCAACATTGGTCCCATTCACGGGCCACTATTGCCCATGTCTAGTCCTAGTACAATGTCTTTTCATTGTTCCTTTTAGAATCCATTCAGCACGTGCATGTTCCCACATATAGTACTACAAGGACATGTAGTAATGTTGATAAAAAAATTTACTAGTTGATATAAATTGCACAGGATTCATCAGTTATTTCTTGTATTTTTTTTTTCTCTCATCTAAGTACTTCTTTTCTCCATAAATTAAAGATTGTTAGTAAATAATCATTATTTAAATTTTCAAAATTCCCTCTAGTGCCTTCTTCCTTCCACGACATGCACGGGCCTAATTGGTATGATGTTAGTTTTATACAACATAGGCGATGAAAATAAATAGCATGACCATGACAATGGGTATATTTTTGGGAGTTCCATGCACCATGACATTAATACGATAAATTTTGAATGAAACGAGGACGATATTGGATATATAGAGTGCGTGTGTGAGCCATATTTGAGTTTGGAAACATTCCCATATCATCAATGCATTCATATTTAAATCTGAAACTGCCATGACACCATAATGATATTTAAATTTGACACTACCATGACACAATAATGATGCCAATGATGCATGAAATACTTAGTGACATTGATACAACACCATCTCGACATGCATATTTTTATGGTGTTGATTAAGAAATGAATGAAAAGAGGGATTTTTCATCAAAACTGTGACACACATACATTTTATATATAATGCAGAACTTGAAAGAAAAATGAAGAGAGGGTGATGCAAACTTAAAACTTGTGTTAACCAATTTGTGGACGTTGAAAGAAAAATAGGGTTTATGCTTTACATGATGAATTGATGATGGAAACAAGTGGGTGTGTGAGTCATATTTGAGTCCAAAAACCCTCCCATATCATTAAGGCATGTGAATAGTCTATCCATGTCAAATTTATGTGCATACAAAAACAGTTTGAAAAAATTTCAACGTTGGCCCCATTAACAGGTCATTATTGCCCATGTCTAGTCTTAGTAAAATGTATTTTCATTGTTCCTTTTAAAATTCGTTCGACACAGACATTCCCCCATATAGTACTACAAGGACAGGTAATAACGTCAACAAAAAATTACTAGTTGATATAAATTGCACAAGCTTCATCAGTTATTTCTTGTCTTTGTTTTTTGCCCTCATCAAAGTACTTATATTATTTCCCTTTTACTTTTATTTTTATGTGATTTAATATGCTAGAGAAAATGACATTAAATATTGTCAAGTTTTTACTCTAAATCTATAAAACTACAAAAAAAAATGTTAATTTTTATTAATTTTTACCATTTGTTTGTTCAATTTTGTCCATAAAAATGCATTATTTGACACGTTATTTATAGTGGAAAGCTCCCAATATGTATATGTTTTTTGTTATAAATTACTTTGAAATGTATATTTTTTTCCAAATATTTTAAAATAATGTTATTTAGCTACAATTATTTGTTATGTATTGAAGAAAAAATAAAAAGTGTGTTCAACATAGAATTTTACACTATATTTAAAAAATATGGTACCATGAATTAAATAATGAGACATAATTGTATGAAAAATCTTAATTTCAAAAACATATATCATATATAATTTTTTATAATATTTTTAGTATCATTAAAATCATAAAAAAGAACATTGGTAAAAAAAATAACAATTTAGAAAAAAAATTAAAATAGTTGGAAAACAAGCATTTAAAGAACAAATTGATTTAGGAAATTTTGAAAACAGTTCAAAAAACAAGCATTTTAGAAACAAAATGTGGATTCATTATAGATAAGAAGATTTAAAATATAAAAAATCTACCTCAAAATGAAAAGGTGTGCTACCGGTAGCACCATTTTTCAAAACATGGTAAAAAATGAGACCCTTGAAAAAATGAGAACTTGACAAAGTTATCATTAAGTTGGTAATATTGTTTATTCTCATCTTTCAAGAGTTGAAGATATCGATATTTTTTTGGGGTTTTCATGCTACAAAAAATTCAAAGTTTATCAGATGGATGTCAAATCAACCTTTTCAAATGGTGACCTAGAGGAAGAAGTTTATGTGAAGAAACCAAAGGGTTTTCAGCTGACTAGTAAAAAGGGTTATGTTTGTCGATTAAAGACAACCCTGTATGAGCTAAAACATGCTCTGAGGGCTTGGTACTAAAAATTGGACAAGTATTTGCACAACAAGGATTTAAAAAGGGAAGGCATGATAGAAACCAATACATCAAGGCTAAAGATAATGACCTGTTAATTATTGTAGTATATGTTGATGATATTATTTTTGGCACTAGCATTGAATTAATGAGTAAGAAGTTCATAGATGCAATGCAACAAGAGTTTCATATGTCTATGTTGGGGGAAATCTCCCTCTTTCTTGGTCTACAAATTCATCAATCAAAAAAAAGAATTTCTATTTGTCAAAGTAAATATCTTAAGGAAATCTTGAAGAAGTTTGGCATAGGAAACTACACACTAGCAAGCACTCATATGACTACCATATTCAAATTTAGAAAATATTATGATGCTACATAAACCGTTCAAACCATGTATAGTCCTATGATAGGTAGCTTACTCTATCTCACACCTTCAAGGCCTCATATCATACAAGTAGTGGGTTTGGTAGGAAGGTTTCAAGACAAACCTAAGGAAACTCATGTTCTTTCAGTTAAAAGAATATTTAGATACTTGCAAGGAACTATTGATTATGACTTGTGGTATCCAAAAGACAGAGTTATTGTTCTCATATCTTATATAGATGTAGACGGGGCTAGAAATATTGATGATAGAAAAAATCACTAGTGGAGGTGCATTCTTTCTTTGCAATTGTTTAGTGTCCTGGCTCATCAAGAAACAAATTTTTGTTTCCCTTTCTATAGTTGAAGCCGGATATATAACTACAACATATTTTTGTACTAGAGTGTTTTGGATAAAAAACAATCTCAAGGATATTCAAGTTCCTTGTGATCAACCTCTAACCATATTGTGTGACAATACAAATGATACCACTGTCTCTAAAAATCTTATTCAACACTCTAAGATTAAGCATATACCAATTAAATGTCATTTTCTTAGAGAACAGGTTCAGGATCAAGTGGTCAAATTAGAGTATGTTCCTTCCAAAGAGAAGATTGTGGATATTTTTACTAAGCCATTACTAAGAGAAAGCTTTGAGTATCTTAGATAGAGGTTGTGTGTGATCTCGTCTTCCTTTATTCAGTAAAGACCATTGTTGACCACTTGTATAGGTGCCCCATTTGATGTTGTATCAGGGGAAAGTGATATTGTTGTTAATATTTACATTACTCATGGAAACAAGTTTGATTTTGTGGAGACACACGCAGTTGAAGTTCACAATGGTTCTTGATGGTATTTTGTTTGAGTGTGATTTTGTGTGCATAAAGAGTCTAGGAACATTATTTAGCACATGACTCCCGAGTACCTTCTTCCTGAGGGGAGAATATGCAGATTTTCTCTTTGTCATTGTTGTCAAAGGAGGAGAGTAAAAATAAAAAACCAACAAACTGAGATGTTGATACACATTGAAAGGGTGAGCAACTTAATCATCAACTCCATTATTTTAGAAATTAGGATCTTTTGGTTGCCATCAATGAAAAATGGGGAGTTGGTTACAGATATGTTTTCATTAATTTCAAAGTGTTCATGGAGATGGTTCGTTATATCACAATGATAGACAAGGATGGAAATATAAGTGTGTGCAATAATAGAAAGTATGATGCACATATAGAGGAACTCACGAAAGGATGAAAACATAAGTGTGCAAAAGGATCAAAGAATGAAAGGATCAACCACACATAAAAATATCAATGGTGCAAAAGGTATGGCATAATGTGTGGTGCATAGACATAGGAATTCGTGAAAGGATGAAAATAGAAGTGCAAAGAAGGATCAAAGGATGAAAAGATCAATGATGCATCATAAGTGAAGTACGATGGAGCAGAATGCAATATATTTCCCTATACATGATTATTAAATGGATCAAAGGATGTTGGTGAAACATCATGATGAACGATGTTTAATGGTTGCAGGGTGCCTCAATCTAGTGTGATGAATGACATAGTGGAGTGTGACAGGATGAAGTCAGTGAAACAAGTGATGGAGTATACTGCGACGAAACAAGTGAAAGTTCAATATTTAAGTAAACAAGTCACCAGGGTGCACTCACACTCCGGTTGGGAGACTGAGTGAGCGTAGTATAGGGAAACTGTGAAAGGATAAATACTTGTGACTTGAATTCT
>ML788199.1:24178-43433 GCA_009831015.1 Picea engelmannii | reverse complement strand
AGATGTCCTTTCTTCCCACAATTCCAGCACTCTATCTTTCCAAATATGGATTTGGATTTTCCCTTCCTAGAATTCCCGTGGTTCCCGAAACCCTTTCGTATATCCTTTTGTCTTCCCCTGTTCTCCATGTTCAACGCATTTCCTGATGTCTCACCTGTGTTTTTCCATCACATTTCCTCACTAAGGATAACACCAACAAAATCATCAAATTTTAAAGTATTTGAACCAGCGACAGAGTTACTTACAACCATTACCAAGCCGTTCCATCTTTCTGGTAATGAGCACAAGATTAGAAGAGCCCTGACCTCATCATCAAAGTCCACTTTTATAGAACTTAGTTAATTAGTAACCGTATTAAAATCATTTAATTGATATACAACAAACCCACCTTTCAACATCTTCATATTAAATAATCTCTTCATTATAAATACCTTATTGAACATCGAGGGTTTTTCATACAATTTTGCTAATGCATCCATCAAACCCTTCATTGTCTTTTCTTTGGAAATATTGAAAGCCACCGACCCTACCAGGATCAACCTTATCATTCCTAGAGCCTTTCTGCCAAGAATCTCCCATTCTTCATCCTTCGTAGCCGCCGACTTATTTTCTATTCCACCCAATGGTGGGAATAGATCCTTTTGATATAAATAGTCTTCCATCTGCATCTTCCATAACTGGTAGTTTTGGCTGTTAAATTTCTCGACTATAAAATTTCCATCTTCCAACATTTCTCCCACTTGAACCAGGAACCCTCTTTTCCTGTGAGTTACCTTTCGCTCTGATACTAGTTGTTAGAAAAACAGGACCGTGGAGAAATAAAATAAAACAAATGCGGAAAGAAAACATAGAAGATACACAATACAATAGAGACACAAATTTACAAGGTTCACCCAGTGTGGGCTACGTCCACCAGAGAAATTTCCAGGTCCCTCCTTTATTATTATCCAGCATACGAAGGGATACAACCTACAACAAACCCATTATAACTTACTCTTCTTTCTCTCACAGTCTCCTATCTCAGAATACAATATCCACCATCAACCATAGCCACAATACATTTCCCTCATAAAAGAGGGTTGCCTTCTAGGGAAAAAAACCCTAACATAATCCCTATTGTTAGATCTGTGACCTTATAATGAATGTTCCAGATTTACAATGAAATTACAATATGCATTTACAAGGCAATTTTTCCTTCAGGGTCTTCACTCCCGAACCTCCGCTGGGGGCATGCTTCCCCCTAGACCCCCCAGCCAGGGGGATATCCCCTGCGAAACCTGCAAAGGGGGTACCCCCCCTTTACACTCCATCACGTGGAAGAGTGTACATACTTCTGGGGTGTAAATACTTCATGGGGTATAAACATGACTAGAAGTAAAAGACCTTTGAATCAAGAAGATAATCAGGCTCCACAACCAACATTTGTTTCCCAATTGAGGCTGTTGAAAGTTGTTGAGAGTTGTTGAGATCTATTTAGAAGTAGTTGTTGAAGATTATTGTAGTTGAATACTATTGAAACTTATCAAGTTGTATGAGCCCATGTACATATCATTTGAATGAATATAATAGAGAAATGTTGTTCCAAATGTTTGGTGTTGTTGTTACTGTGTTTATCTGAATGAATGGTAGGCTTTTTGGTTTAATTTAGATTCTCTGTTATTACTTAACCGTATGTTATGAATGCTTTACATGGTTGAATGTATGTATTTCTGAGGATTATATAAGTTTCAATTTTTTCTCTTTTGCAATCTTATGCAAGGATTTCATAGTGTCTGTAAGGAATCCATTGACATAATCTAGTTTGAATCAACATCTCATAAGAGATAACATGGTGTTTTATATGTAAGGAGTGCATAATGTCTACAAGGAGTGCATTTACAGAGCATGTTTTGACTCAAAAACTTAGGAGGGATAACGTGAAGTTATTTGAAAACAGTGCAAAAGAACCGCATAAGGTGTGTGTAGGAAGAAACACGCTCAAATTCACATAGTTCAGGAGGAACAATTGAGTGATGTAAGAACTATTGTAAGGAGTGCACAATCATCCAAAAAAAATTTTAGGGGAAGAAGCATGTTGCGAGGTGTTTGAAGGGTCGAATTTGGCTAACTGTCAAAGAATTATTCTTAAAAAGGAACAAGGAGTAATTGTCAAAGAAAAATCCAGGAGAAACTCAAAGTTTCGAGGAGGAAGAAGATCATGAGAGATAGTTGAGGAAAATTATTCAGTAGGGAGGAGCCCACTGAAAAATTCCTAAACAACGAGCAAGATCCATTCAGAGGAATCGGGAACTTTCTAGATCATGAGATCTGGGGAAGCTGAACATAGGATAGTGTTTGAATCCTTCAACACTTTGTGTGTTCATAGGTTTGGAGGTGTTCAAGGAGGGGCTCACAAAAGTGTCGAAGTTGTGAAGTAAATATAAGCCATCGGTATCAGCGAGGATACATGGAAGCAGATCAGAAAGTATGGAAGATAAAGATCTGGAAGATTTGTGGGCAGTAGAAGTGATTTTCATGAAGTCACGAAGGCTGAAAAGATATCGATAGTTGTATCTAGGAAGGACATGCGGTGGAGATCTGTGTGCTTCAGGAAAAGGGTACTTCGGAGGAAAGTGAGAGTAATGAAGCCAAAGTCCTGAAGGCCGGAGTCAACAGAAGCCATTGGTGAATGGAGGGACACATGGAGAGTGGAAACTTGCTCTGGAAAAAAGTCACTTCGGAGTAATTGGAGTGTGAAGGCATGAGAACTCTTCGAAGGATGAAGTTGAGAAAGGGGGATAACCTAAGGTTCTATTTGTGGTCATAAGTAGAATATCCTAGCAAAGGAGTTAGCGCTCTCCATTTAAAGTTACTAGAAGCGCCTGGAAGAGGGTTTTCAGGTGGATCGAACCTGTGTGGGTAACAAAAAGGGACCTATGTGAATTAAGGTCTAGATATAATAGAGGCCCGAAGAGCTTATTCAACTTAGTGAAGTGAGGATCCTTTACTAGGAGGTCACGTAGCCCCTAGAAGGGAGGGGTCTTACATCAAGTGGTGTCAGAGCTACATATTTTAAATTTGTGTAGGAAAGAGAGATAGTCTGATAACATCTAGTGGTATCAGATACATCAAGTGATATCTTTGTAAAGGAGAAATATTAGCACCATGCCACCTAGAAGAGGTGCAGAGAAACCTGTAGAAAATCGAGTTGTGTAAAGGGAGATGAGAGAACTTAGTGCAAAATTAGATGTTATGGAGACAAAAAAAAAAAAATCACATGATACTGGAGATGCCAGTGATTCATAAAGAGAAGACATGGAAGTGGAAGGAGCTGCAGGAGAGGATATTGTAGAAGAACGCTTGCTGGAAGCTGTTGTCAAATTGGGAGCCAGAGAAAAAATAGAAATCCCAATGTATGAAGGGAACTTAGATGTTGATTAATTGTTTGATTGGATAAGAGAAATGGAAAAATACTTCAAGTATGAAGAAGTTGATGAAGAGAAAAAAGTAAAGCATGTTATCACCAGATTGAAGGGACACACAACACTATGGTGGGATGAACTACAGGCTGACAGAGGAAGAAAAGGAAAGAAAAAGAAAAAGAAATGGGATAGAATGGTAGGAAAGTTGAAAGATAAATTCATACCCAAAGAATATCAGATAAATTTGTTCAGGAAGTTACAGAATGTGAGACAGAAAGGACAGATAGCAAAAGATTACACCAAGGAATTTTATAAGCTGAACATCAAGGTTGGACAGAGATAAAATGATGATGAAAATTTTTCTAGGTATATTAATGGCCCGAGATATGAAATCTAGGATGAAATCAACATGATAATGGAGAGAAGAGTGGAATATTCTTATCCTATTGTGTAGAAGGTAGAAGAGAAGTTGGCCAAGAAACAAAGTCAACAAAGTAGAGGAAGAAGTCTAAGCAGAGGTAAGGAAATTGTCTATGACAAGGAACAAAATCCCAAGGTTGAGACTAGAAAGCCACACAATGAACAAGAAAGAGGAGGAAGTTCCCAAGGGAGAAAGTATTGTGGAAGAAATGATTTTCCTCAAGGAAGCGGAAGAGGCAGAGGAGGAGAGGTGAAGTGTTATGCCCGTGGAAAAATAAGACACATGTCTTGGGAATGCCCCAAGAGAAATAAAGAATGAGGAGGTGAAGCTCACATTTTGGAAGCATAGAAGAAGAATGTTGATGCAGAAGTCATAGAAGATGGGATATTTTTTATTGTGAAGAAGGTTCTCTTGAAGCCATATCCAAAGGTGGAGAAACTAGTGCAGAGGAACAGTTTGTTCAGAACTACTTGCAAGACTAAATACATGGTATGCAAGGTGATAATTTATAGTGGGATCATTGATAAATTAGTATCCACATAGATGGTAGAGAAATTGGTGTTGGAGACAATTACACATCCAAGTATGTATAGAGTCTCATGGTTGTAGAAGGGTCACAAGGTAATGGTAACTAAGCAATGCCTAGTTGAATTTAAGATAGGAGGGTATAGAGATGATATTTTGTGTGATGTGATTCCCATGGATGTATGTCATGTCTTGTTGGGGAGACCATGGAAGTTTGAAATAAATTTCATTCATGATGGGAGAAAAAATACATATACCTTGGAGAAAAATGGTAGGAAACACATGCTACTACCCATAGAGGATGAGAAAGTGAAGGAAGAATCTAGCACAAGTATAATTCTAATGAGTGGGAAGGAACTCTTAAGTGAGGTTAAGAAGGAACATGAGATGCAATTTTATATGGTGAGGAAACCCAAAGTCATCCTTACAAGTACTTCTATGGATGATCTACCTGAAGAAATTAAGAAGTTCTTAGAGAATTTTGTTGACATAGTTGTGGATGAGTTACCTCACTCATTTCCACCCATCAGGAGTATCAACCATCACATTGATATAATACCAGGAGTGAGTTTTCCAAACAAATTAGCATACAGATTGACACCTCAAGAAAATGAGGAGGTAAAAAGACAAGTCCAGGATTTGATGGACAAGGGTTTAGTTAGAGAAAGCTTGAGTCCATGCGTAGTACCAGCTGTGTTGAGTCCAAAAAAAGATGGAGGATGGAGAATGTGTAAAGACTCAAGAGCCATAAACAAAATCACCATCAGGTACATATTTCCTTTTCCCATGATGAATGACCTAATTGATTGTTTGAGTGGAGAAAGCTATTTTTTGAGGATAGACTTGAAAAGTGGATATCACAGGATAAGGATGAGAGAAGGTGATGAGTGGAAAATATCCTTCAAAATGAATGAAGGGTTGTATGAGTGGCTTGCTATGCCATTTGTCTTAACAAACGACCCAAATATATTTATAAGGTTGATGAATGAGGTATTGAAATATTTTATTGGTAAGTTTGTGATTGTATATCTGGATTATATATTAGTCCTTAGCAAAACTGAAGAATAACATATGAGGAACTTAACATTAGTGATGAGAAGATTGTAGTGGGTGAAGTTGTTGATAAATATGAAGAAATCCTCTTTTATGAATACATAACTCATCTACTTTGGTTTTGTAATCTCTTCAAATGAATTGAAGATGGATCCAAAGAAGGCGAGAGAAATCAAAAAATAGCCATCGCCAAGGAACATATTCAAGGTGAGAAGCTTCCATGGATTAGGAAGTTTCTATCGGAAGTTCATCAGAGGTTTTAGTGGTATTTGTGCACCAATATTAGATACGGTGAAGAAGAGACACAACTATTTTAAGTGGACAGAAGAAGATCAGAAAAGATTTATGATATTAAAGGAGAATGATCGATTCTGGTCTTGCCAGATTTTGGGAAGACATTTCAAGTATGACGTGATGCTAGTGGAGTAGAAATTGGAGCAGTCTTAAGCCAAGCTAATCGGTCTGTTGCATATTTTAGTGATAAGCTTAATGAAACCAATAGTAAGTACTCCATATATGAGAAAGAATTTTATGCAGTAATTCAAGCCTTAAAGAAATGGAGGCACTACCTTGTTCCAAAAGAATTTGTTTTGTACAACGTTAATCAAGATTTACAATTCATAACCAAACATGAGAAGTTAAATAAAAGACATGCTAAGTGGATAGAGTTTATGCAAAATTTTACTTTTGTTATCAAACATATTTATGGTAGTGTTAACAAAGTTGTTGATTCATTGAGCAAGAGATGTATGATTCTGTAGGAATTTCGAGTATTGTATTGTGATGATATAGATTTTAAAGAGGAATATGAAGCATGTACAAATACTATACTTAGAGACACAAGTCAATGGATAAAATATTTGATTCAATATGGATTATTTTTTAAAGGTAGATAGTTGTGCATACCAAAGTTCTTGATGAGAGATAATAGGTTTAAGGAAAAACATAGTGGAGGTCTAGCAGGACATTTTGGCTATGACAAGACATTTGCATAGTTGAAATTTTCATACCATTGTCTAGGTATGAGGGAAAAAGTGGAGAAATTTGTAAACAAATGTAATATTTTTCAATATGCAAAAGGAAAGAAAAAAAACATTGGGTTGTATCAACCATTTCCTATTCCAAATAGGCCTTGGGATGAAATAAGCATGGATTTCATGTTGGGATTGCCAAGAACATAAAGGGGAAGTGATTCCATATTTGTTGTAGTTGATAGATTCTCAAATATCGAACACTTTATCCAATGCTAGAAAACTAATGATGCAACACACATTGCAAATCTATTTTTCAGGGAAGTTATGAGACTTCATGGATTTCCCAAGAGTATTGTCTCAGATAGGGACACTAAATTTGTTGTTCATTTTTTAAGGACATTGTGGAAGAAGATGGGGACAAAAAATTCCTTTAGTTCATCATATCACCCTCAAACATATGGACATACTAAGGTGGTAAATTGAAGTTTAGAAAATTTGTTGAGGAGTCCAGTCACTAAACATCATAATCTGTGGGATCAGATTCTGTCACAAGCAGAGTTTACATACAATAACTCACCAAACAGGAGTACATGGAAGAGTCCATTCCATATAGTATATGGGATGAATCCAAGAGGAGTATTATAGTTGAGAGATTTGGAGAAGAATGAATTCATAAGCACTAGAGAAGAAGAATTCACTACAGAAATGCAGAAGCTACATAATCATATCAAAAAATATTTGTAGAACAACAACAGAGAATATAAATGTAGAGTTGATCAACATAGGAGAGAAAATCAATTTGAATTGGGAGATCAAGTTCTGGCACATATTAGGAAGGAAAGGTTCCCAAGGGGAACATATAAAAAATTGAAATTGAATAAGATAGGACCATGCAAGATCCTAAGAAAATTTTATGCCAATGCTTATGAGATAGATCTTACATAGGGTGTGGGAGTATCGCCCATATTCAACATTTCAGACCTGTATCCTTACAGGGAATATGACACCAAAGGACTAGAAGATCAAAAAGAGATCCAGTGGGAGAAGTAGGTTCATGTAGCTGTAACGACCCTAATTGAATGAATGCTTAAAGATTTCAAAGTAAAATTAATTACAGAAAATAATTGTGGTTAACTAAGTAATACATTAACAACAAGTCACATTTAATGACCTAAGAAATAAATCTTAAGAAATCAATGAGAAATGTTATAAAATGGTTGCGTATGCAGAGATGGAGAGGGATGAATCCCGAGAAGATAAAAACATTAAGGAAAACGAAGGACGGAGGATGGGGGTAGGTAAAGAAGTAACTGCATGAGTCGGTGAAGGAGGAATAAGGGAGAAAGGAAGGTTTATGTGAGGGGCATTGGACATGGGATGGAGGATGTCTTCTGGAGGACTTTTGGGACTTGTTGTGAGCACAGAGTTTTCTGAGTGTGGATTTTGATCAGTTGAGGCACCGATTTGCTGGAGGTTTTGGGCACGAGGGCCAGGATATCCGTAGATATCCTGGAGCTAGGTAGTTTTCCTAGTTGGCAGGGAGGACAGTAGTTTTGGGCAGTTATTTTCCTGTTTGTGGCAGGGTTGATCTGCGTAGCAGGTAGCAAGAAGGCAACAGCAAGGCACAGAGGCAACAAAAATTAGCATCAGAACTAGGTACTTTGTTAAGTTATGTATTTATTTCTTTCTTCCATGAAATCAGTATTTATTGATAAATCTAAGTCACTGAAGTTGTTGTTATAAAAATCAATATTATGCTAGGAAGTTATTGTTCCAGTTTATGGAATAAATTTTTTATGAAACTTAATGATGTTTAGAAATATTTGGCTGTTACATATGGTATCAAAGTGTCTTAGTTCGAAATCTGGGCCTAAGGGCCAAAACCCCGAGTGTTAACTCCAGCCATGCTTAAACTACAAACAAAACACATTCAGTTTGACCCAATATGACTGATACAGTATTCAAAAATATACTCAGGTAGTACCCCTAATTTATCCAAGCAAATAATATCATATATCGCATGTAACAACTTTAGGTAATACCCTGTAACTGGATCATGTATGGTCACTACAGTTTTAGTCTGAACATTCAAAGGAATGCCTTTAAAATAGTGGCAACAAACTAGATAGTTGGAAGGGTCACTTCCCACAAAATGACTATCCTTAAAGCAACCTGAATAAAGCTATTAAGCACGAAAAACAAAGATGATAACCTAATTTTATTTTGAGCAATACTTGTCAATGAAGTTTCGGGTAGAATAGACACCTGAAATCGATGAAAATGTTGAGGGAAACTTCTATCTAAGGCTTGAAGTTGGTAAGAATTAATAACTACATGAATTATACTAAATAAAATGCAAAAGAACATTTGCAGGACCTTGAAAAGTCCTACTTCGTTTCGAACATACCTGAATGAGGAACTGCCAATGCGCAGTCGGGAAAAAGAAATTTAGAAGACTTGTACCGCACGGGAATAACGTAAACTAGTTGCCTGTACTAACCTCAGTGAAATTATAAATAATGAAGAATCTCAGGAAGTATAGACCCATACAAATTTTAACCTTGCCAAGAAAGAAATTTTAACACTACATAATGTTTTATGCAACTAATCGATTATCCCGAATGAGAGCTATCTATTACGTGGGAGAATAGATCTGAGCCGTCAGATCTCGGGCGAAATCCCGTCAGCCGTTAGATCTCGAAGAAGTTGGACCAGGTTTAAGTCCTAGTGTGTAGAGGAGGAGTCCCGGAAGAGTCATCGGGATATCAGAGTCATTGAGGTTTTGTTAAGTCAGAGAATCGAGACCTTGTGGTTCTCGAAATCCCGAGAACGGATCCCAGCCGTTGATCTCGGTAGGGAAACACGCCAACATTTTGAGGAGGTATTGGGATTTTACCCATGGGAGAAATAGGGAGTGTAGAATCATTGTGTCAAGGAATCACGATCTGCGATTTCTTGATAGGATCGGAGTCATCTAAACAGCAGGGACATGTGTCAGGAGATCCCGCAGAGTCAGAGATCAGGGAATTGAATGTCCCATGCACATGACAACGGGAATCGCGATATCCCGAAACGTGATTTCTCGATGGGCACAAGGACAGATCAGGAACCACCAGGGTTAGAATGGTGGAAAAGTGTCGCGCCACACTGAAATCGCAGATCGGGGTTCGGGAAAACACAAGTCCCAGAACTCATAGGTTTCGGATTCACGAACTCGAAAACTCCGATACACTGAGGGACGACAGGTGTCAAAGGTCAACTCTCGTGGGGGTCAACGCCAAGTACCATCAGGGATCGGGAGTCGGGGATCCGTGAGGACGGAGGATCACGACAGCGCAAGTGTCGATTTCTCGATGGGAAAATTCCCGATAAAATCAAGGAACACCGACAAGATCTGAGTCATTCATTCCGAGGACGCGTGGCAATCATCTAGCGCCATCGGTGAAAGCTCCACAGGAGGGATTCATCGGGTATCAGGATATCGGGAGTCCTAGAAACATAGCAACAAGAGTTATGAAATCGCGAAACGCGATTTCTTGATCAGCCAAGGGACAATGGGGTCCACAGAAGGGTCAATGATGGGCAGGTGCCATCGGGTATCGGGATATCGTGAGTTTCGTGGGCAAAGTGTCCATGCACTACGAAATTGAAAACCCTGAAATCCGACGCAATTAACTTAACTCTTAACCCTTGATTAAAAGAATTAATTAATGACTGTTTAATTAAGACCTAAACTTATCACGAAATCGGAGATTAGGGTTTCGTGATTCAATGTACACCGATTCTTTGTTACGGGAAATCCCGAAACTCGATTTCATTAACCTTTAAACTCGCAAAAAGTTAAAATTTTTAACTATTCGTTGACCAAGGGTAAACGCCTAAACGAATCGGAAATTTTGAATTGATGAAATTCTTGCGCGAGGAAGACCGAAACCCTGATGGGGAGACATAAGGCAATGGTCACATAGGTGCAGGTCACATGGACCTCGGTGTAGCCGAAAGGGCTAACACGCAAGGAGGAGGCGCATTGGGTATCGGGATATCGAGAATTCCGTAGACACAGGATTCATGCAATGCGATATTGCAATATCCGAAACCCCGATAAGGGACAAGGTTGTGGCCTTGTGGTATAATGGTCATATGGACCAGGAATTTAGACTGAAGGGATAATGCACAAGTATTGCATTGGAATATCAATGATCAGGAGTCTGTGAGGACAGAGGTTCGTGACAACGAAAGTTGCGAAACCCCGAATCCCAACAGGAATTATGACTACGGTCACATAGGACAGGGTCACATGGACCAAAGCATAACCAAAGGAGGGCTAAATCT
The DNA here is from genome assembly GCA_009831015.1 of Picea engelmannii. NCBI lineage: Eukaryota > Viridiplantae > Streptophyta > Pinopsida > Pinales > Pinaceae > Picea > Picea engelmannii. Next base: position 32,727 of record ML788199.1, on the reverse strand, counting down.
AGAAGGTAGTGCATCGGGATATCGGAGATCGGGAATCCGTGAGGGCAGGAGACTCTCGGCATCGGGCATATGGAAACCCCGAAACCCAAAATTTAAGTGGGGAATTTTACAGTTAGGAGCCAAGGGCCGTGAGAAATATAGAAGACAAGGTATATGCATCTAACTACATGCATATGCACAGACGAATAAAATTATAAATATAAATGAATTAAATTAAAAGAAGAATACCAAAATTCGTACAGAACGGGAATTACAAGCAAATCATTTTGTTCAAAAGAAGAAATTACCATTCCTTACGATAGCGTAAGGAAGTCTTATGCAGATTCTTGACTCAATTAACTCAGCGTTCTTCATGAAGGTACTGAAACTGTGCACAACATGCGGAATGAATCGTACCTCTTACTATAGCTGAGGGCAAGCTCCGCAAAATGTACAAACAAGGGATTGGTTCCCACCATTTCAAGGAGACTGGACTCCAGGTCTGTTATAACCCTAAATTGCACTATCCATGCTTACCTGGCATCAGGCCTACTCATTTCCTTTCCTTGCCAAAGCCATGCTGAACAGACTCTTCAAAAACCTCCTAAATCAAGTAACCCGCGCCCTAACCTAGCACTGGGCGTGTTGGGACGCTGGCAGGCCTCCTGCAGCATGCGGGTGAACGCTGACTGGCCCACTATAGCCCGCGTTTACCTAACAAAGCAAAAAATCAGGAAAGTTTCCGCCAGGACGAAGAGATTTTTGTCAGTTAACTGGAACTCCCAGCCATGCATGGTTGAGAGTTCGCCAAAAACCCTAGCTATTTCTAGCCTATAAAAGGAGGGGTAGGGGTACTATTCAAAGAGGAAAAATCATAGCAAAGAAACTCTGCCAAATTACCAAGTCCATTATTGTCCCAACCCTTTAGCTTTGCCTCAAGCTTTAGGAGAAATTCATGCAATAGCAGTTGGAGGACAAAAGAAGAGGAGGAGCCCAGGATCAGGATCAAGGAACGGTGGTCGGTCTCTAAAATCATTGTAAGTTGATTCATATTGAGATTAATGAAAAAGATGCTTTTCTCATCCCAAATACATGAGTCTCATCTATGTTATTTGCTTTATGTTTTATCTCTAACCCTTTAGTAGATCAGTAGCATGCATGCGTAGTTTTGTCTTGATTGTAGGAATCTTTGTGGAAGGAGCAGCAACAGCAAGGAGATAAAAGATCAACGGAGGATCTACTTCAACCGTCGATAAAAAAGGTTAGTTGATTCTTCCCATGTTTGCCTGAGAAAAGGGGTTATAGGTTTGGGTAGGAGGTTAAAAGTTATTCTTGAAGGGTCATGATCTGCGTACAAGTTTAAAGCCCTAGCTTGTTAGTCCATAGGGTAGAATACCCCACAATAGAATTGGCGACTCCACTGGGGAAAGTCTTACTCTTAGGGTTTTCGGATTTGGTTAAAAAATTTTTTGGTAGTTCAAAGAAGTTCAGTCTCTATTTCTTTGTTTGTTTTTGTTTTCTGTTAGGTCAATGCTAGCAGGGGACCTGGTTATCAATACCAGTCTTCCTTGACTGACGCTTGACATTTATTCATGGGACACACAGGCGTACATGCGGCCTGCAGAAGGCCTGTACGCGTGTGCCCGTGCCCTAACCATCTACAGCCCGCGTGTGAACGCTTGCTGTAGTGGTTTCAGTAGCGTGTAGAGCCCAGGAAGATTAAGAGGCAGTCCCCTCTTCCCTGTCAGAAGTTTATCTTCTCAGGGGGATTTCTGGATCCTGTCTGGGTCTTGATTGGTTTATTGTCTTGAGTTTCAGTCTGTCTTATTGTGTTGTTTCTCTTTACATTGGTTTTTCTTTTTGCAAATCTTGATTTTCTGTTAAAAGTGATAGAATCTAAGCCTTCTAGAGACCTTGGTTGTCAATACCAGAAGCCTTTTTCAGGACTAGACTGTCTATGTGTGATTTTATCTCAGTTTTTATACAGACCCGCAGCTTGTTTAAGTCTAGCCCGTGGGTACCCGCGTGCTGTAGAAGCTCAGCACGCGTTCGCACGCGTGTTGTCTTGGTGACAGTCGTGGGCTTGATTGGCAGCTTTTCAGCTTGGGTGGGGTAGTCATCCCCTCCTGTCGTGAGAAGAGCTCCTCTCAGGGGTCTGGAGTCTAGGGCTTCACAGTCAGAAGGTTAGGGCATTTCCCCCTTAGCTTGTGTTTGTTATTAGATTTTTTGATAGAGAAGACAAAAGAGAAAAAATATTTGTTTTATGGTTTTTAGGAAAGTGGTAGAATTGGTGCTGTTGTGATTGCTTTGTTGCATTTTTGTGCTCTGATTCTATTTGCGATCTATGCTTTAAGCCAAAGTTTTCTTTTATTCTCTTGGTTTTGTTCTTGTCATCATTTTTCCTTGTTGTGTTATTACACAACGAAATAAAAAACAATTTCCTGTTTCATTTTCTTCTTGGTTTGAGGATTGTGTTGTTGCATCAGTAGCTAGGAAAGAAGTCTTTTTGCATAAGTTTTTGCAGTGCATGTCTAGTATAAGTAGCTCGCAGATCTGAGCGAAAGTCCTTCATATTTACTACATGAAATCTTAGTAAACTTGAAAAGAAAAGAAGTCTTTCATTGAAAAGTTGCTGGTTTTGCATTTTCATAAAAGTTTGTTTCCAAGAATTTTGTTCTTTTTTTCTTTAAGTCTTTTTACACATCCATCAGTTTCACTTTCTCACCTTGTGACTTAAGAAGCCCATTAAAGGAAACGCTAAATAAAATCAAGTAGACTTTTCTGTTTGTAGGGTGCATACACTAGCTCAAGAATAGGGCCTTGGAATAGGTTGGAGAGTAAATTCTCCAAGACCACCCAAACTAAACATTGAAGTCTGTCAATTAGGGAGTGTAGAAGTCCAATTACCGAAAGTTATTCAGGACCCCCCTCTAACACAGGGGCTAAACACGAGGTCGCGTAAGGAAAGGCAGCGGAGATAACCCCTCCAAAGCTGGACCGAGCGTTGTGGAGAACACATATAGAGGATATGTTAAGGAATTCCGTCGTTTGCACTTGCCACGGAGCTTCGTGGGTCTCGAATCCGTTCGAGGTCCTTAGTCGTCTTCCGGAACACTTGCTCTCGATACCCTTGACAGGTTTCGGGCTTGATACCCTGCTCATTGTGGTCTACCCGACTACCGATTGTACCCGCCTGATAGTTGTTCACGTGGTGGAAAACTAGTTGCCTATCTTTACTAGGGACATACACACGTGACTGCGGGGGTATACCGCAGTACCTAGGACGGACATCGGACCAACGCTTTGCAGAGTAGACCCGAAGGGTGCTTCCGTATTCAAGTTGCACTTGCACCGGTAAGGTACTCTAGTGTTGGTTGTTGTAATTGTTCTTCCTACTAATATAGTGCTTGCTTGATTTATCTTCTAGGGGATTTATTTTAGTGCATGTTACTGTTTGTTCATGTAGAATACCTTAGCGTGTCATGAATCTTCTCACACAGTGGAGGATTCAGAGCTTCGCTGGTCACGAAGGCTTCTGGGCCTGTCGCCGGTGATACTGGAGCCACCCCCGCCACCCTTGAGGCGGAAGTTAGACCACCGAGGGTATTTCGAGGAAACTGGGGCTTTTGATCCCAAACAACCCCCTGAGGAATCGACCACCAATCTTGGATTGGTTGAAACCTCAAACACTGATACTGGGCCAGACATTATTGTGCCAATTCAATTTTACGAACGCCTGTCAGTGCCTAACACAGTTATGGAACAAATCTCTGGGAATTCTTCCATTCCTATCACTGTTGTTACCACAGGAGAAGCTTATCCTAACTTGCCTTTGTCGGCGGTCCGGGCCACCACGATCTCGGCCACAACTACGTCGCACAGTGGACCGACACCATCTATCGCAGCGACCACACCTCTTTACACACCTAGTGCGACAGGCGCTCTGTTTTCATACGGTATGCCTAGTTCAGGTACCAGTCCTGTACTCACCTCCTCTACTTTACAGACTTTGGGTCTAGGGGCAGGGAGCTCTAATTCTCCTCTGCAAGGTCAACTCAGGGGAATTCCTGTCCCTTTCAATGCTTTTCCTTACGCTGGAGGTCATATCCCTCCTTCGTCCCCTTCGCTCGGTGGATCGCATCAGCAGTCTGTCGGGCAGCCTACACACACAAGTCCTTTTGGAGCCGAGAGTCAAGGAACACCTGTGCAAACTTAGAAGGTAGGTTCATCACCGTTTCTTGGGAACGAGATGTTTGGTAATAACACTTTAGCATCCGCTACTTTCCTATCTGGGGGAACACCTATTTTTGGACAGTTTACACCGGCACAGGGTACTATTCCTGCACTGGGGGTACATATACCAGGACCTTGGAACTCAGCACAAGGATCCGTTCCATCCTCTGGAATGCCGTTCTGGGGTAACTCTTTCCACAGCCAGTGGAACCCCGGACAGACCTCTATGACTCTTCCATCAGGACCGGCATGGGGTAATCCATCCCAAAGTCCATCAAACATGATGAACGCCCAACATCCTATGTCCTTTATGGGGAATCAACCAACGATGTCTCCTCAAATGAAAAACCCTTACGCTGGTCAAGGCAACGGTTTCTACCAAAACCCTGGCCAGCAAAAAAACTTTTCCTGGAAACCTGGTGCCAATCAAACCCCAGGACCCTTTTATCCTAGCTATCAGCAACAACCTAAACTCCCTTTCTTGGTGACGTTACACTTGCCAGATTTAACACGGTTGTTGAATGATCCTATCTGTCACGATCCGTGTTGGCCTCCTATGCCGACGAAGTTGCCTTCGGACATCCCAAAGTTTGAAGCCAAGCCTAATGAAGATACAGGTGATCACGTGACCACTTTTCACTTATGGTGTTCATCTAACTCACTAAAAGAGGACTCCGTCCAGTTGCGATTGTTTCAACGCACTCTTATTGGGAGTGCTGCGAAATGGTACATAGAGCTTGATCATTCACGATATTCCTTTTTTGGCGAACTGGCTATGGCTTTCCTTAACCATTTCCAGTTACCTGTGAGATACGACACTGGCACAGAGTTGCTAGCCAATTTCGAGCAGACCTCAGGAGACCATATCTCAAATCATATTCGAGAGTGGCGATGCCGAAAGAGTCTTATCAAGGTACCTGTCCCACCAGCATTCCTACTTGAGTGGTTCCTTAAGTCTTTAGTTCCGCAGTTATCCAAGGACATCGCAACTTCAGGGGTCTTCTCTGAGGAAGAAGCCATCATGAGAGCTCAACAGTTTGAGCTTATCTATTCTCAGTCTGGTCTATTGTACACCATCCTGCCGGATGCACCAAGATCAATTCTGGATAAAACCCGACAGAGAGTCGGACCGCATGCTGATGGTATTGTTGGTTTGGCACAAACCAAGCCTGGTGAGAAATTGACTAAACAATTGCAGCAGTTATCTATACAACACTCGGCGGCCAGCCAGACTACTTCTTTGGCTACTCCTCCTACTCAAACGTTGGAAGTACACTCCGTACAGACGACTAACCCAAAGGCCAACCAACAGCCCGAGGGGAAGAAAAAACAATGCAAGAAGAGTAAGGGGGATAAGAAACCAAATGATAACACTAGTGAGGGCACCACAGAAAGGAAGAAGGTGAGGTACCCGTGCAACTTATGTGTGGAAGACCACCCAACCCACCTATGCCCTCGACTTGCAGAGGCCCAAAATTTTTTCACGCAACAACAACAAGTTGTGTTGACTAATCCCTTTCAGCATGGGCAAAATTTAACTCAAGCCTCCGCAAGTACGAAGGGGGGCAGCCATGAAAACTGCCCTCCCCCAAATAGTTCATCTTCTGCGAACGTTTATATGATGAAAAGTGACACTTTCATTGCGACTAGAGCTCACGATTATAGCAAGCCAAGTACCTCTGAGAAGGGAAAAGAAGCTGAGATCCCATCCCTTCCTCTACAGATCGAGAAGACGTTGGGTGAAACAATGACTCGCATCCCAAAAGGTGCGTTTAAACGAGCTTCTCATAATCCAAACGCAAGGTCTGCCCATAATTACTCTATGGTGGAAGATTTGTCACAAACCCCTTGTGCTATGTCTGCTTTGGAAGTCCTCCAAAGTTGCCCTGCTCAGAGAAAATCCTTGTTAACTTCTTTAGGCTCTACTGAGACTTGTAACTCGGGAACCATCATGTTAGATACGACTGACTTGAAACCTCGTTTTCCTTACCACGTCGCGTTTCAGATAGTAGTGGCTCATCCCACGAAAACTTTTACACGGAATATCTTCTGCACGGTGGTAGACGAGGGCGCTTCAACTTGCGTTATGTCGTTATCCTGTTGGAAAGCCATTGGTCAACCTGAGTTGTCTCCGTCACCTACTCTTCTCACTGCGTTCGATGGTCGTTCTTTCCGACCGCATGGCATCATCCCTTCTTTCCTTGTGCAGTTAGGGGGGAAGACCGTGTGCGTCGAAGTAGAGGTAGTCAATGCCCCCATCGATTACAATCTATTGTTGGGTCGTAGTTGGACTTATGCAATGCAAGCGATGGTTGCTACAATCTTCTGAGTCTTGTTGTTTCCACATGAAGGCCGGATAGTGACTATTGATCAGTTGTCCTTCTCTCGACCTGACCCAGCATTGGGGGCATCCACGGTTCCCATGGTAGATAATCCTCAAGCTGGTGTCGTTAAAATAGGAGTTGGTTTGTGCCCATGTTTGATGGGTACCTTCGACTACCCACCTCCTCAAGGCGATGTCAAGTTTATATCGAACCACCACAAGGCTGAGATTTTCCATATCTCGTCATTTCGCACGACTTACTTTCAGGATCCGTGGACTCTTCCTTCCCCATCAGCCACGATGGATGCGACAGGGCAAGCTGGCATGGCCATGCCCTTGTCGGCCGCTGAAGTAGCGTACTCTTCGGTCCAGCAAGCTTCAGCTACTCCTGATCCGATTCTCGCACCAGAGTTGGATCCACTCCTCGAGCCTATCTGGGCTCAAGATTCTCTTGTCAACACCGATTTGTTAGACTTAGTCTTGCCTTCTGATGAAGCCATAATCGAAGCAATGAATGGTCCAGACAAACCCTGGGAAGATCTTCATCACAGATCATACTTCCTCCCCGAGTTACACTGAATCGAGGCAGGAGAATTCACTATCACCATGACGGGAGATCAGCCTTGTCCCATTAACCTCTTGGCTACACAGGATATTTACGCCGAGGGAAATATGGCGACTATCGTTGAAACAATACCTATCAATATCTCTTGAACCCCCGGCATCATGGAGAATGTCTTCGTCAGAGCAGATTTCTCCCCAGAAGAGATTCAGATTTACACGGATCTTTTCAAAGAATTTCGCGACGTTTTTGCCTGGTCTCATGAGGAAATTCCAAGCATCGATCCAAAGATTTTTGAACATGAGATCACTACGTATCCGGACGCTAAGCCTGTTCGACAGAAACTTCATCCAGTTAATCCAAGGAAGGCAGCAGCTATCAAGGCTGAGGTTGAGAAATTGCTTACGGCAGGGTTCAAATACCCTATCCACTTGACTGAATGGGTGTCAAATCTCGTGCCAGTCGATAAAAAACAAGGCACGTTTCGTGTCTGTACCGATTTCCGTGATTTGAATAAGGCATGTCCGAAAGATAATTATCCAACCCCATTCATCGAAAAGATCATTGATGAGTGCGCCGATTGTGAATCCTTTTCATTCATGGATGGTTTCTTGGGTTATAACCAAATCCAAATCAAACCCGAGGATCAACACAAAACAACATTCATTTGTCCGTGGGGTACATTCGCCTATCGAAAAATGCCTTTTGGTCTCAAGAACGCTGGAGCCACTTTCCAGCGGGCCATGTCTTTTGTGTTTCATGACCTCAAACATATATTCGAGGCATATCTAGATGACTTAGCATCACGCTCTCGCAAGCGAAAGGATCATCCTACACACCTCAAACTCATCTTTGAACGCTGCCGCTACTTCCAGATTCGCTTGAATCCCAACAAGTGCAGTTTTTGCGTCACGTCAGGACATTTGTTAGGGTTTATCATTTCAACAATGGGGATCATGGTCGATCCTCTTAAGGTGGAGGCAATAGTACAGTTGCCCCCCCCATGCACAATTTTACAACTTCAAAGTCTTCAAGGCAAGGGGAACTTCTTACGACGCTTCATCGCCAACTATGCCGAAATCACCAAGGGCTTCATGCGTTTACTGAAGAAAGACGTTCCCTTTTTCTGGGACGACGCCACACAGCGTTCTTTCGACGCATTGAAACCCGCCCTTACAACCGCACCTCTGCTACGGCCACCGAATTATAACAAGGATTTCCTATTATATCTGGCTGTCACAGAGTCAACCATAGGCATGGTTTTAGTTCAGGAAGATGATTCGTGTTCTGAGTACGTGATTGTAACATACCGCTCTGGCGCACTGAGACCACTTATTATTTGAGGACACTTGCTCGCAAGTGATCTGGACCCTTTTTGACATTAGACCTATTATATTTGATTATGATGTGATTGACAGATGACATGATGTGTTATTATTTGATTAGACGGGT
>ML788198.1:268837-293993 GCA_009831015.1 Picea engelmannii | reverse complement strand
TTCTTTAGCCTTCTTGTCAAATATCTCTTTCATATTCTTCTGATGTAACTCTGTCTTCTCAAGCAACTACTCCCTTACCTGTTGAATTTCAACAAGATGAAGAATCCTTCTAACCAAATCATTTGGTTCTCCTTCTTCTTCTTGAATTTTTTTTGCGATAGGTAGTGCAAGTTGGATAGGGAAAATGGATTTAGTTCCATACACTAACTTGAACGGAGAAGTGCCAATGGACTTCTTATTTGTCACTCTATCATCCTAGAGTGCAAATTTTAACTTAGAATCCAAACTCCTTTGGTTTTCTTCAAGCAAGTTTATAATAATCCTCACTAGGATTTTGTTTGATGATTCAACAAGGCCATTTCCTTGAGGATAATAGGCAGTTGAGTGAACAAGATGAACACCCATGTATTCACATAACTTCACCAAAACATCAACTTTAAAAGAAACTTCATTATTAGTAACAAGTCTCTTGGGACAACCAAATCTAGAAAAAATACGATCATTAAAAAAGTTTATGATTACATAATGAGTGGCATTTCTGGTAGGAATAACTTCAATCCATTTTGTAAAGTAATCAGTCACTACCAGAATTGACCTATGTTTCCCACTTGAATATGGATGTATCTCTCCAATGAAGTCCAACCCCCATTGTTGGAAGGGTCCAGTGACTACAATAGGCTTCAATGGGAGAGAATTTAACTACTTCTTTCCAATTAACCTTTGGCACTTGCCACATGTCTTTACATATGAGAAAACATCATAAAATAAACATGGCCAATAGTAACCAACCCTCAAAATATTGTGGGTTGTAGTTTTCCAGTAGTGATGGCAACCACAATTACTGTTATGAAACTGATGCATAACCTGAACTGATTCCTCTTTATCAAGACACCTCAACAACATCCCAGAGGCGTCTTTCCAATAGATCATATTTTCATTAATACAAAACTTGATTGCCTTTAGTTTTAGTGCTCTTACCGATGTTTGATTAATCTCTGGAGGGGGTGCAAGGTGCTGCAAAAAATGTACTATACTGTTGTACCATTCATAAGAAGCCAAATGAGATGATACTGGCTGATCATGACTGTACCTTTCAGCTGAGATTTCAGATTGTGCATCCTCTGCATTTATGTTATTGAAACTAATACCCAACACCTCACAATTCTCTTCAACAAGAAGATTTTCCAAACCCTGACCCTTTATCAATTTGGTTGGCTTAATATCAATGTCAAACTCAATGAGTTTGGAAATCCACTTGGATCTTTTCCCATCTATATCTAGTTGGATAAGTACATCTATGACTGAGCTAGATGGTACATAATCTATAACTTTGGCATGCAAATTATATATCCTAAAAGACTTAAGTGACTTGATCAAAGAATAATCTTGTTTTTCAATAGGATCATACTTTACCTCAACATCTCTTAATGTCTTTCTAAATAATGCTACTGGTTGTTCCTACCCTTGATCATTTCTCTAAAGTAACACTGCTGCATTTGTGTCATTATATTCAAATGAAAAGATGTAGAAATATTTACAATAGTCTGGGTTGATCAAAGTAGGAGTTGACATAAGAGATTTATTAATAGCTTCAAAAGAATCTCTTGCTGCATCATTCCATTTAATTTTTGAATCCTTCCTTAGCATACCAGTGATGTGTTTAATCAATTCTAAAAAGTTAGGAATAAATATCCTAATGAAATTTATTTTTCCAAGAAATGATTGAATGTCTTTCATAGATCTAGGAATGGATATATTATGAATAGATTCTACTCTTGCAGGTTCAATATTTACTCCTTCAGCAGTCACTATGTGCCCCAAAAGCTTACCTTCTTTCAATGAAAAATGAGACTTCTTTGGATTGAGTGAAATCCCATACCTTTTGCACTTCAAGAATGTCTTCCTCAAATGCTGCAAATGTTCTTTATGGTTGTGAGAAAAGATTGTTAGATCCTCCAAATATATCAAAACAAACTTATCCTTCTCACCTACAAAGGAAATTTCCATGGCCCTCTGAAAGGTGGCCCCAACATTCATAAGCCCAAACGGCATATTGGCATACATAAAAGTACCCCAAGTAGTTGTGAAGGTTGTCTTTTCTCGGTCATCTGGATGTACTGAGATTTGGTTATAGCCTGAAAAACCATCAATAAAAGACATGACACTATCTCCAGACACTCTTTAAAATATATGCTCCATCTTCAGCAAACGGTAGTTATCTTTCTTAGAACACTTGTTCAAGTTTCTGAAGTCAACACACAACCTAATTTCCCCATTATTCTTCCTAACAGGAACTAAATTAACAACCCACTCAGAATATCTGAGTAGAATGATAATTTGAGCATTCAATAAATTTTTAATTTCCTTTTCCATTATGGGTAGAAGAAGAGGGTTGATATATCTTAGTTTTTTCTTGAATGGAGTGTCTTCTTTCTTTAAATGGATCTTATGCTCAATCACTTGAGTGTCATAGGTCTTTAAGTCACTGTACTCCCATGAAAAAATATCTGAAAAATATTTCATCAGGATGCCATAATCAACTCTTTGTTCTACAGTCAATTGTGTGGACAAATTTATGGATTTGGGGCACTGTTAATCTCCTAAATTGTACTTAAAAACAACAGGTTCTTCCTCTTTCTTATCAGGCTTCAAAGGCACATAATTTTGGTCAAAAATCTTCTCAAGTGGTACTAATCCTCTTGTGATTTGATTATTAGGAAGTTGAATAATATCGTGGCATCCAATTTTGTTTTTCAATTTAGGCTTTTTGACCTTTTCAACATTTTCATTTTCATGATCTATATGGAGGGAAGAAAACTCATCTATAAATTCCAAGAGTCTAACCAATTCCTCATCATCTTCAAACACTTTCCAAAACTTTACATTGTTTGGCAAGGAAGGTTTATATTTCACTTGAATTTCATAGTTAATCTTTGTTGGCAATGGTGTATTAAAGGTACTAGCTGAAACAACTAATGAATCAACAAGTTGATTCATTTCTCTAGGAATATATGAAATATTGAATGCTAGAAAAGAATCAATGAGATTCCATACCTCATATCTATATGCGTTAATCCTGACATGTTTTGCTTGAAAAGTGTTCTTAATTTGTTGAATTATCAGATCAACATCTCCATATACCTTCAACCCTTGAATATTCATGTCCTTAGCAGCATTTAAGCCCAAGACCAAGGCTTTGTATTCTTCTAAGTTATTTGTCACCTTAAAATCCAACTTGAAAGACAAATGAATTGTTTCTTTGGAAGGTGAAACAAAAACAATACCTTCCCCTGAAGATTCTCTTGAACAATCACCATCAAAGAACATACTCCATATAAGAGTGCTTTCCACTTCTGAAGATTGGAAAATAGGCTTTCTGAGCTACAAAGATGATGACTGAGAATCATCAATCTGAAGTATACAAGATCCCAAACCTATGTGAACTGAGTATATGGGATGATTAGTAGGCTCCTTCTCATCACTGATAATGCAGGCTAATTGTTCTTCCCTATACAATCTCCTTTGTTCCCCTCCAAAGACTGGGACCTTTACATAAGAAAGGTCATTTTTCAAGGTGCCTCCTAGCCTCTTTATCCATTCTCTAGATAAAAGAATACCAAATTTGGGTGGCACATCAACTACCACAATGTCCATTACCATGCTCCTCATGGGAAATTGGGATAAGGAAATTGATAGATATTTAATCAAGCCAAGGAACTTAACCTTCCTAGAGTCAAATAAAAATAAATCATGATAAGACTTGGTAATTTCTAAACCTAACTCATCCATGACTTCTTTTGGCATGAGGTTATGAGAATCTCCTATGTCTAAAAGGAAATTATGCCGAATTTTATCATGGATGTTCAAGGAGACATAGAAAGGTGGAGAGGTTTCTTCACGGTCTTCAACCATTGGACTAAGGATAATAGTAGGATTATCATCTTGGAGGTTTACAACATCAACAACAACTGGCATGGATTTAGGATTAAGGGCTTTGAGGATGGTTTGTTTGAATGTATCATTCTTCATTAATTCCATGAGTGGTATGGGAATTTTTACCTTCTAAATTTCTGATTCAAAGATAAATGAAAAAGGAACTTTGTTAGGGTTTCTCACCTCATGCAGAGGAGATTTAAGAAGTACTTGATCCTTTGTTTGAGGATGATATTTTCTTGGTTTTTGTTTTGCACGGGAAACAAATTTATTGGGAGGAGCTTACTCATCTTGCTTACTATTATTTTGCTTAGATCTCAGATTGTACCTATTTTGATCATCAACTTGAAAAATAGATCCATCATTTGCGTCTTGGTTAGCCTACTGACTAATCAAAGATTTTTCATAAGAAGACTGTGTCAAGAAAGATGAATCACCTTTACCTCCCAAACAATGAATCTCATCATCCTCTTCTGGATGATATTCCTCCATTACTATGTTCTGAAAAGGGGCTTTAATATTCTGATCCTCATTAGAATTTCTGTTCCTTTGTAAAATATGATGTTGCTCATTATTTCTTCTATAAGGATTTGGATTTCGAGGAATAAAAGCATTAGGATCTATACCTTTTACATGCTACTTGTTTTGAATCTTCATCTTGGACAATTCAAAAGTCAAAGATTCTATCATCTTAGCCATGTTTTCAATATTGGGATCTACACTTGATGATGAGGCTTCTCCTTTTTGTTTCCTTCTATCACCTCTGCCTTTCAACTTCTCTGCAGAAAGGATGTTAGATTCCATTTCAAGTGATGCATCCTGCATATCAACCAATGCAACATACCTTATTTCTCTTAACAACAAGCAAAATTCGTAATCAAAGGCATTATCATATGTTATTTTGGAAGAGGTAGCAGTAGGTTTGATTTTAGTTGGGATCTTGCTATACATTCGGTTAAATTTCTTGGTAAAGTCTGAAACTGATTCACCACTTTCCCTTCTCAAGTTCCCAAACTCTGTAATGTAGTAAAGAAAATACTTCTTATCCCCCCATTGTTTTAAGAAAGTATCATCTAAAACTTCAATACCTGTTATGGTTCCCTGTGTTAATTCTCTAAAACATCTCCTGGCCTCTCCATCTAAGCTTTGCACAAACACTCTCATCCATACATCCTCCTGTGTGATATTTAAGTTATCAGCATAACTATAAAAGAATTCAAGATTCTCTTTAGCTGTGACCTCTTATGTCCCTAAAAAATTTAGGCATGAACATTTGATAGTCTCCATTAGGCATTGCATTTAGATGTTTAGGCAATACTAATGGTGCATATCTAGCAGCTATGATTATTTCCATCTTAGTGAGATTTTGAGGTGTTGTTTCCATGATAGTTGTAGATGTACTGGAAGTTTGGATAACTATGGATTGAGATGAGGCTGATATAGAGGATGAAGGTGAGGTAATGAGAGGAAAATTTATTTTTTGACTTTCAATGGAAAAATGGAAATAAGAAGCTCTATAGAATTCAGACAATAACTTGGCAAGGTTTTCTTCTCCTTTTATAGACAATTCATGTAAGACAAGCTCAACTGCAAGAAGATTTGTATGAATGTAGGATGAATTTGGTTCAGTTTCAGACTGAGAAGATTCTATAGAGGATGAGAAATTGTCTTCTTCAACAAATGGTGAACTATCTTCTTGAGTAAGATCAGAAGATCCTTTAAATGTAGGAAAAAATAAATATATATCCTCTGTTCAATAACCTTTCAACCAGAAAATGAACAATGTATAGATGGAATATGGCATGTTCATTGCAAGCCAACAAAATTTAATCACAAAATTGGTAAGACACCCCTGTCCATCAATCATCTTGTTTGGAGGAACTTGGTGAAGTTGTTTCTTCCAGAAAATAGCCAAGTTCTTCTTACTCGGCATAGTGTTTTCTAAATAGATATGCTCAGTAAGTTTTATATTAGCTTCCCTTAAGATAATGTTTTGTGTGTACATATTGACCAACATAGTTCTTTGTATACCTTTCCTTCTGATACTTTTCCTCAACTTAGTGCATTCATCAGCTAAATCTCCCATATTAGTGGCAAGGTGATAGCTCAGGGTAGTGTTCTTCTGCTTCAAAACTTGATTCTTTTTTGTGAGGATCTTGATTTTTGCCTGAGTTGCTAGTAGATTGTCCTCCTTTTTCTTTGATGAAAATGTTTCAGGGGATGACTGTAAAGGATTAGAAGGTGACTCACTTAGTTTAACAATGTCTTCCAGGGCCTCCTTCTCAAGAGGGGATGCCTTTAACTTAGGAAACTTAATTCTGGGCTTTACAAGTTCCATCTCTTGCTGAGACTATTCTGAAAATGAAAGTTTGTTTATTAAATACCTCCCGAGGGTAGGTGCAACTTCTTTAACTTTAATGATTTGGATGTAATCATCCACTTCCATGGTTGAAGGTTGAATAGGGGTATCTAACTGTTCTTCACAAACCATTTGTTTCTGAGTGTCCTCTATCAACTCAAGCTTCCTACGAGAAGATATCCTCAATACTAGTGGAACAATTTTATCTTGAACACTATGAAACTCTTTATCATTTTCTATTGGAGGGAGTTCAACAAGGACTTCTGGGTCTTCTTCAGTAACAATTTCTTTACCTTTTAATTTTCTTTTATTTCTCTTAGAAGCCCTAACAGGTGGAGGATCCTGAGATACAAGAGATTGGGAAGATTGTGGTGCTTTTGGTGGGGATTCAAAGGAAGACATGGAAGTCTTCTTTCTAGGAGTCTTAGGTTTCGAAAAGGAAGTAGACATGTCAATTTGGTAGTTGGAGACAAATAATAAAGTAGGCCATAATTTGCACTCTTTATTGAACTATTCAGTGACTATCAACTTGATTAGGGGCATGGTGGAATATGACCTTCTCTATTTTATCAGGTTTCTTCTAAGATAGCAAGATCATCCTTTGAAGACTCATAAAGAGAAAGTATGCTAAATCAATTTATTTTTTCCCAGTGAAATGCAGAAGTAACTTAAAATGATATTGTAAAACCTTGTTGTATCTCCCTTTGCAAGTGAAATTCCTTTGTATGATGAGAACAAGCTTGTCATAGGCTTCCAAAATCCACTACCTAGGTATCCCTTTGACTAAATTGGCTCCCTTATGCTCAGGTTTCAACATATCCTGACACCAACCTTCTTTTTCCAGCTTCCTAGCTTTGAACCACTGCTCACCTGTCATGGGTATTATTGTTCCAGAGTTTGTACTTAAGGCTTAGAAGTACAATGTCTAAGCATCCGAAAGTGAGTAAGGGGTAGAGAAGAAAGAAATGTCAACCTTCGGCAAGAGAAGCTAGGGCTGATTTCTAGGTTGTTGTCTAGCTTCCAACTGTTCCTGGATGTTTATATCCCTTTCAATCGCTGCCCACGAACGTTCTAGTTCGACCCGGGTAGTGGTTGTTTTAAGAATAGTATCAAAAATATTTAAGGTGATATGTGTTTGATCTGATAGTCCGGGTTCAATATTAGGCTGTCTTGTCATAGGGACATTCATAGAGGAACAGAGTGATAAGAAAATCTCAATACTTTTTAGATGTTGTCTCAATTTCGGTCGTATAAAGGAGAGTTTATAGCTCCGATAATGAAAACAGGGTGCAAACCAAAGGCCCTTTCCCGTAACTGAGTTATATTTAATAAATATGTATGGGATGTAAGAAAAACATTAAGCTGTCTATCATGTAAGGCTCCTATCAAGGGAGAATCTCACTTATAAACAAAAGAAGAAAAAGATAAAGTCTACAATATGCTTGCTCAGAGACAGGAAAGTCTACAATATGCTTTCTCCGCACAAGTATCTAATGAAGATGAAGGGAAATAACTCGAAGATCGTCCCGCAATCTTGGACGTAGAACCTCGCACAGTCAACATTGTTGAATGTCATGAAGATCCCGCACTTTGGCAGACACCAGGAGGTGAATGCGTGTGTAAAGATACTTCTATCTTGCTATCACAGAGGCTACTTGTGGTTGAACCGTCGTGTCAAGGTGGATCCCACCTTGATTAATCAGATCACAGGACTCAACATGCAAGGATTTGATCCATAGGAATTCTATCTTGGAAAGACCACCAACAGAGCACTAACAATGAAGATCAAAGAAACCTATGGTGATGTCGAGAAAGGCACGCGAGGCTACAAGGTATCCTCTATTCAGAGTGGCGTAGTGTGCCTTGCCTGTCAGCTGGTTGTAGGCAAGATAGTCTACAAGAACCGGCCCACCCAAGTAACTGGCTTCGTCATTGACCTTGCAGGGAAGTGCGCCAAGGTTTTGCAGATGAACTGGGCACAGTACCTTGTCAATCAACTAGAGCATGATTGCAGGGAAGCGCAAGACCAAGGGTATGAGTTCCATTTTAGTTGGATTCTCATACTAATCACCTTCATAGCATGGGAGATGCCGGAGGGTGCCACTTTCCCATAGTCCGAGCCATTTGAACCTTTGGCTGCGAGGTTTAGTACCCTGTGGTACTTGACCGATATGAACAAGCAATGGCAATCAAATTTCATCTTCCACGTATACTACAACCAACTGAAGACCGCCATCCAGGCTACGCCTCACATTACCCCAAATACGCTCCACAGATTCATACCCTTAATGAAGTTAAACACAGATCCCCACTTCATGTATATAACAACGTGAGTTGATGAACATAAGAAACAGTTGCAGTCTTATTACAAGTTGATTGAAGAAGACCTAGAAGAGATCACCAAGGATTGGTCAGTAGACCTTCTCATTCCAGGGAAACCCACAGAGCTGTCCGATGTTGATAGCCCAAAGACTGTACTGGACATACCGGGACCAAGAAAAACAAAGAAGCCTGAAGAGGTTCACGAAGTAGACAGTGCATCTGTCAGGAATGCCTCTATCAAACCAGATGAAGGAGGTGATGGAGAAGAGATAGAAGGTGCAGAAATTGAACAACATAAAGGTGAAGTACCACTGCCTAGGGACAAAGAAGACTCATGAAATAAAAGGAAGGTCTCACCTCTGAAAGCTTCCTCCCGAAAGAAGATAGTAGCAATGAATGATGACTTTGACTTTGATTTCATCATTGTAGCAATGAATGATGCTTCAAAGGAGATAGTAGAGAAGAAGGAGGAAAAGCAGGAGCAGATTTATAACTGTATAGAGATCAAACTCCAAGGAGTTCAATAGGCACTCCAGTACATCCATGTAGTACACACCATGCTTATGACAGCAGGGACAGTAGAACTAGGAGACGAACCAACCCAACTTCACCAGATTGTTGACATGGTTGAAGCTCACCTTCGACAAGCTCAAGAAGACACAACAAGAACCACCCAGGCTCTGACACAAGTATAGGGAGTACTTGTCGAGAAGCGCAGTGTTGCCGAAAGAGAAAAAAATTATTTTCAAGTACAGTGGAATAAAGAGAAATCATAGCTACAACAAAGAAAGGAACAATTGCTTGCAGAGCAGCTTGAAGTAAAGGAACTAGTTGATAGAGCACTCCGCTCTCTGACCGTTATCGAAGTACCAATTGAAGAGAGAGTTCCACAGAAGGTGGCCCAACTTGAATATGTTATACAGAAGCTGCAGCAATGCATTTTTGATCTAGAACTCCGTGTTGTGCCCGAGACCCCCTAGGAGATAAGAGACCAACGAAAAGAAAATGGTCAGAGCACAGTTGACCAATTGAAAGATCTTGCCTCAGAGTGCAAGAAAATCAGTAACCAGAGTGCCCAAATCTATGAGAACCTTACAAAGAACTCAAAGTTACAACCACTGGAGTCGCAACTCCAGGAAGAAAAGAAGCATGCAAATACATTACAAGCACAACTAAAGGCTCTGTTTACAGTGGATATAATAAAATGATCTCATGAACAACACACAACTAAACAACATATACATATGATCCAGAGCAAGGTCATGGAAGTAACTTAGCAACTCCAACCAGTGCAAGACAAGGCATGCATATTATTTGTTGAGATCAAAATCCAGGGAGAAGAACTTAAGCAAGTCGTCATCACTGAAGAACAACGCCTGGAAAGACCAGTAAATGACATGGTGATCCTAGAATTAACCCAGCAGGAGGCCACAATGAAGAAGCAGGTCGAAGCAACTTGAGCCAAGGTCGAGACCTTCAAAGAAGAATTGCGTAGACCAGAGTGACTTGGGATGAGTCATAGGTGAGTGTTGGGGGCCTATTGGCCCTTGACCAAGTTTTGGGATAACTTGGGTCATTTTGACCTATTTTGGAACTGTGACAACTAGTCAAAGAAGGACCGCCAAGTGAAGCATCTCGGTCCACTTTTGGGCCCCTATTAGGGTTTTTGGGTTAATGTAATGGGAAAGGGATGTCGACCTGTGGGTTTACCCACACTTAGGCCCACTTTTGTAATGCATAAATAGATTCTTAGGCTAGATAGAAGTAGCAGTGCATCTATGTGATGTATGGAAGATGAATTAGTGATAATAGTTAGATTTGTGTGATTGGAAGTGGATTGTAAATGCTCTGTGCATGATCATAAGAAGCTTGCAAGGCTAAGTGCAAGTTGTTGTAAGAGGCTTTGTGTTGAAGTGTAAGGAAGAAGGATCTAGTGAGCTGCGTAGATCCTCTGTCCTTTGCAAAGAAGGGTTTTTTGTGCTCTGTGCTGTAACTGACGATTGAAGATACTAATAAAGAGGAAGAGTTGGTGGATGTAGCCCCAGGGTAGGGGTGAACCACGTAAATATGTGTATAACTCTCTATGCTTTGATTCATTGTGTTTATCTCTACTTATGCTATGTTCTTTTGATATATTCACTTATTCTTTGTGCTTCTTAGATATATATGATTTTTATATCTGATGTATATGTGAGTGCTTAGTGTTGATCTGCAGGACCTGATGTGTTACTATTGCTAAGTGCTGAAATACTGTATATCTAAGTGAATATTGCAATGCTCTGTGCTATCTGCGAAGTAGAATAAGGGTTGGATATTAATGGTTGACTGATGCTAAGTGCGCTGTAAGTAGTATAATCACAGATCTGTGTCCTAGCTAAGGTTGCAGACACCTGAGTCTTGCAACCACCCCTGCCTCTACCTTGGGTGAGACTTCATCTGCTTCACAGGTGTTGCCGAAAGGGTCGGTAGTTAGGGTTTTGTTGGTGCGCTTTTGAGCGTTGAACCCTGGTTCTGCCCCTCTATGCCAACAAGACCATATAGGGATTTATTCAACCTGCATACATGAGATCTTTCATTGTGTACAATGAATCCTTCTGGATGTTCAATATAAATTTATTCCTCAATTTCACCATTGAGAAAAGTTGTCTTTACATCCATCTAATGTAGCTTCCAACCCATGGAAGCAGCTAGTGAAATGATAGATCAGATGGAGGTGTATTAGGATACTGGTGCAAAATTATCATCAGAGTCAAGTCCCTCTACTTGTGAAAACCCTCTGGCCACAAATGTTGCTTTGTATTTTTTGATGCTTCCATCAACAACATGCTTGATTTTATAAATCCATTTGGAAGTCACTACAGACTTTCCCTATGGTCTTGGAACAACATCCCATACATCATTTTTTAATATAGATTGGTATTCTTCAGTCATGGCATCTTTCCATACTTGTACACCTGAAGCTTCTCCATGACAAGATGGATCTAAGTTAATAATGTGGGTCATGGATGAAAGGTAGTTTGAGAATATATTTGGTCTCTTGCTCTCTCTGGTTGTTCCTTGTGGGGCTTTATGCCCTTCTGCTTCTCGTAGAGTTTGTCGGGCCCAAGAAATCCTTTTATGTCCAAATTTAATATCTTTGGGTATGTTTCTTGGAGAAACTAAATAGGCTGGAACAATTGGATCAACTGGAGCTATTGGATCATCTGGATTAATATTTGTCTCCCTCTGAAATGTTGAAGGGGGAGAAGGTATTGGCTCACTATCAATTTCCATCTGAGCTTCTTTGGATTTATGGAAGGCTACTTCTTATTTAAAAGTAACATCTTTTCTTACTTCAATTTGTCTCTGATTAGGAATGTAGATTCGATATTCTTTTGAGGATTCACTATATTCTACAAATGTGCCCTTTCTTCCTGAAGGTTCTAGTTTGGATCTCTTTTCTTTGGGTACATGAAAATATACTGGACATCCAAATATTCTGAAGTGTCCAATCTCATGCTTCACTTTGGTGAAGACTTCTTCTGGAGTAATGATCTTCAAGATCTGATGAGGACTTCTTTTTTGAACATATACCATTGTCATACATTCTCCTTCCCATAGAGTCATAGGTAGACTCTTATCATGTATCATTGCTTTGGTTGCCTCAATGATAGTTCTGTTTTCCCTTTCAACAACCCCATTTTTTTTAGGGTTGTAAGGAACCGTGAACTCCCTATTTATCCCTGCTTCGATAAAAAAAGTGTTGAATTATTTTGAGGTGTATTCTCCTCCATTATCTGATCTTAATATCTTGATTTTTCTTCCAGTTTGGTTCTCAACCTGAGCTTTGAATTCTTGAGATTTTGCAAGGACTCCATCCTTGTTCTTCAGAAAGTAAATCAAAGTTTTACGGGAGTGATCATCTATGAAGAGTACATAGTATAGGCACCCATTCAGAGATGCAACAATCATTGGCCCACATACATATGAATGTATCAATTCCAAGATTTCCTTGGATCTATTTTCACTGCTTGAGAATGATCCTTTAACATTTTTCCAAGGGAACAAACTTTGCAAACACCTTTATGATGAATCTGTATTTCTGGTAGACCTATTACCATTTTCCCTAGATATGGAAGAGCTCTATAATGAATGTGAGAAAGTCTTTTATGCCATAGCTCACTTAAGTTGATAGTGTCATGTAGCAAGGCTTGGATTGGTTTGATGGTTAATCTGTGCAAGTTGTTTTATCGGATACCAATTACCTTGCCATAACTTATATGAGAGTCTTTGTTACATGCAAGGACTATTCCTTATGAGAAAGTAATCTTTTAGCCTTTGACTTCCAAGGAAGAATTAGAGACAAGATTTCTCTTCATTCTGGGTACATATAGTACTTCCTTTAATTGAAGCTCCATATTTGAATCTAGTTGGAAGGTAGAAGTTCCAACTCATCCCACATTATATTTGACATCATCTCCAAGAGAAACATGTAGATGTGTCTCTTTCTCAAAGAAATGTGTTAGGTGATCTCCAAGACTGTTCATGTGCCTAGAGACACCACTATCAATTAACCAAGTATTATCATTGGTAGGGACCATATCTGAGAGTGATAAGATGTTGATGTCTTCATTTATTTGAGGTCTTGTATTCCTAAAACTGAGTTTTCTTGAACCATCAAGCTTGCCTCCCATCATGATTTTTGTCATTTTGGATTCTTCACAAACCCTTGTCAACTTAGGCTAGAAAACCTAATGGCTAGGCTAGCCTATCAATTTTAGGTTTTTTTGGACTTATGACTTCCAAAAATAATCCTTTGAAGGATATGATAGTCCTGGTAATATGAATAGCTCCTTCAAGGAGTTTCAGAAACACAATTATGAAATTTTCTACATAATTTAGCGAAACCCTAGAAACCCTAGGGACAAAAAGTCAAAATGCTCGGAATTGCAATTTGAGACTTGTTGGAGGTGTGTTGAAGGAGTCCATACACACCTATGTCCTTTTTATCCCAAACTTCCAAGTTCCAAGTGCTGAAAACCCTCAGAAGAGTAGGCCATACAGATTTTTTTGGAACCCTAGGAGGGCCATATGGTTTTTGCAGAAGAGAGAGAGCATGGCTAAAAAAATGTTTGTGCAATGGGTTATTTCAAGCCCTATGCTCTAAACCCATGCTTATTTTTCAATAGGAAAGGTTAAGCATGAAGTTCATTCCATTTTTAGCATTTAACTTAACCATAACCAATAATGTTTCAACAACCAAGATCACAAGAAGAAACACCATGCACAAGAACACAAGAAGTATCCTAGGAAACCCTTATCAACAAGGGAAGAAAACCCAGCCAAATACTTTTCTATATTATTCAAGAGAAATAACTTCACCACCAAGAAAACCTAACACACAAGAGGGTGCTTGAAAACCCTAGAATAATAACGCCCAAGAGAGGTGTTCACTTTTCCCAAGAAGGTTTACTTGTTGAATTTTCCAAACTCACACAAAAGATATGATTCCTCAATGGGGAATTTACCTTTACTTATATTAGACTTGACCTATCAACATAAGTGTATATTGGCACAACATGGCTGACCTCTCTATCTCATGATATAATTAATATTAACCATATTAATTATCAATCACATTAAGGTGGGGCCGACCTGTACCCTTTACATTACAATTAGGGTTACAGGAAGGTCTGAATCTTGAACAATATAGCAAGGGATATTATACACCCACTAGTGCTCATACACTAAGGGAACATCCATAGGGATGTCCATATCTCTGGCTCACTTCATTATACAGAATAACCACTTCTTCACTAGTGCTCAACCACTAGGATCACGTTCACCTATGCTCGTCCACAGGCACGCCCACTCAACAGATCTTCTTTCCCATTTCATTACACACGAGATTCATTTGTAGTTTTTCATAAACTCTCTACTTAGAGGAGGCTAATACATCATCTTCATTTCTGTTCTCATGACGATGCACCTAGCACTTTGGGATTTCACACTTTCACATTGTGCTCAGCCACAGGCACGCCTAACTCTGCAGATCTCCTTTCTCACTGCATTACACATGAGAATAATCTGGAGTTATTCTCAAATCTCTATAAAGAGGAGTTCATCTCTACATTTGATCTCTGTCTCAGATAGGAACCACACACCCCTCTCAGGGGCTCTCTCTCATGTTTGTGTCCTGTAGAATGTCTCACGTAGTTGCAATCATCAACATCTCCTCTGATGATTTCATCACACCATATCGTTGCATCATCGAAGGATTGCATGCTATAGATAATTGCGACATCGACATAGGTCGTTGGCTATAAATTCAGAATTTAGATGACATCCTCGTCGTCTTTCCAATGGTACTTAAGCACGACTATGTCACAGTAATGACTTTTGTCGTCGGTAAAACAATTTCTTTGAAAAAACAAGTGGAAGATCAATGTGTCACAATACCACCATTGCATGATAGTTGTCATTGTGACAATTCTATGCGATGAACATCTATTTCACAAATTCTCTCCACAACTACCACGTGGCAGTTCATTTCATCAGATATCTGACATATTTTAAGGACTGTCAATAGTACGATGAAAGTGGTTCGATGAATAGTCGAGGAGCTAATTTGTCAGAAGTCAGATGAGTGGTCATCAGATGGGTGTCGAAAAGACGTCAGAAAATGAGGAAAGTGTACTAGTGACACAAAATTTTAAAAACTAGTTACTATTGGGGTGCTATCTTTAAGGATTTATATAAGTTTGTACAAGCTTGTGTTGAATGTCAAAATTCCGTCGGTAGGGAAAAGTTCTCTACTATGCCTTCTACTACCAGTCTTACCTATTTTTCCTTTCTCTAAATGGGGATTATATTTAATTGGACTAATCAATCCTTCATCTTCTACAGGTCATAAATTTATCTTAACCATAAAAGACTACTTTACAAAGTGGATTGAAGTAGTTCCTCTTAATCATGCACAAGATGAGAAAATTATCTCCTTTTTAGAAACAAATATTTTTCTCGTTTTGGTCTTTCAATTGAGATTATTTACGATAATGGACCAACATTCGTATCTAGAAAGTTGACCCAATTTCTTAATAAATTTGGAGTGAAACATTTCACTTCATCAACATATTACCCTCAGGGAAATGGGCAAGCTGAGTCAATGAATAAAAATATGGTTAAAATTCTCAAGAATATCATTAATGACAAACTTCGCCAGTGGCATACCTTATTGACTTATGCGTTATGGGCATATCGTACCACCAAAAACACAAGTACGTGTCATACTCCTTTTTAGTTTTTATATGGCTAAGAAGCTATCATGTTTGTTGAACTTGAACTTAGTTCTCTCAGATTAGCCTTATAGGAAGAAGAGTTAAAATCTATAGATGTTCTCAAAGATTACATACTTTTCTGGTTTTATAAGAACAAAGAAGTTATGCTCTTGATAACCTTAAAAAAAGACAACAAACAGTAAAAAATATTTTGAAAAGAGGGCTAAATCAAATACTTTTGCAGTTGGTGAAAATGTAGTTTTATGGGATTATGCACATGTTGATAAAGGAAAGCATTCAAAGTTTAAGAAATTATGGTTAGTTCCTTACATAATCGCCTTTATTGTTGGAAAAAAATCTTATTTATTCAAAGATGAAGATGGTCAATTATTTTCCTATACGACTAATGGTCCACATCTGAAACACTATGTTGAAATTGGTTGATTTTTATTGATTATATCTGCAATGTTTCTTGTATATATTTGATTCGGTTTGTATAGATTTTTGTTCTTATTTTTTACATTTTGATTTTTTTTTTCTTTCCTTTTACTTTAGTTTGATTTTGAAGAAATTAGTCAAGTAGTTGGATCAATAAAGTTACTTTACTTTTCATTGGTTTGCAAAACTTTTGATTAATTTAACTTGAAGATGAAGAATACAAAAAACAAAAGATAAATGAATTATCCTTCTTGTTTGCAATGTTATTTGTTGAGTATTTTCCGAACCGACTAAATTACCTTGTTGCAATTTGATTGTTATAGCTCTTCCCTATTTCCTTCTTTCTCATTCTCCCCTTTCATGAGTGTATTTTATGTGAGCATACTTAAGTTTTGATCAAAGTTTTGTTGAAGCGTCATTCCTTAGAAGAAGATACACTCAACAATTTAAAATTCAAAGTTCAAAAAATGAAACATGCTATTATGAGTTCTAGTCTACTAAAAATAGACTACCCTGTGGAGTCCCCATTTGTTGAATCATGATTTGTCACTTACTATAAGATCTCACAAAGAGTTGTGAAGCCTCTCTCTCTCTCTCTCTCTCTCTCTCTCTCTCTCTCTCTCTCTCTCTCTCTCTCTATATATATATATATATATATATATATAGGTGGGGTCACCTAGGAGAAAAAATTGAAATGATAAATTACTAGCATCACATTTCTCTCAGCATTTTGGCATGGTATCAATTCCAGTTTGAGGCATCAATTCAGATGTCATTTAAAATCAATGGCTTAATGATTCCTAGCATCATATGATATTTTATGAATGGTTTTAAAGAGATGGTCTTCACCTTGCATGCACTCCTTGATGATGACATGTGGCCTTTGGGGCCCTTCTCCACACCCTTGAGGGCTTTATGCCACCAAACGTGTGACCATATCATTTATTGTTTTTATGTTTTATCATTGTACAAACTATTTTGAAGGGTCAACCCCAATTCTAGCATGTATTGTTGACATTCTACTAAAATTATGTGGACAAATGTGCTTGGTTAACTCATATAAATATAGGGATCACTTATTCATTTTATCATCATCACATCTCCTCACACTTGTGATTGAGAGCTCTAGAAAATTTTCGCTCTACTCTCTTTTGTCTTCTTGGATCTATTGCACACTTTTGGAGAAGTATTGTCTTGTGGATGATTTTTATTTCTTGGATGATATCTTGTTGCAACTAGGGTTTCTCTTGGCATAACAACTTGGATAAGTAAGTAATTTTTGTTAAGTTGATATGTTTTCTCATGGTATGATGTGATAATTGATATCTTTTTGCATGTTATTTTGTTTTAGTGAAACCCTAGGAAGGAGACATAAGGGTTTTTCTCCTTCCATACCTTTGTTTTTCTAAGTTTTGGTGAAAGCATTAAAATACCTAGTCTCTTGCTAGGATTCAAATACCTAAGTCCAAAGAGAGGTTGCTCCTTAGGGTTTCGATATTAATCTATTTTGATCCTTTAACTAGATAATCTAGAAGGAGGAAAATGACACCTAGGGACCAAGAAAGGTTACACCCTACGAATTGTTTTCTTGTAGGTTTTAGTCCTAAGGCCCAAGAGAGGTTGCACCTTAGGGTTAAAAATTCATTCTTCTTAACCATTTAATTCATTCTTCAAAGTGTTGCATGCTTGACTCCATATCCCTAGAACATAGATGGCACTAATATTGATCTCTTTTGGTGATGGAAATACCCTTATAACTCTTACACTCTCTCAAATGGATTTGACTAACTTTAGTAACTCTAACCCTAGAAAACAAGTGAATTTAATTGTTTTTGTTATAAATGTTTGCTACAACCATTAGGGATTGAAGTAATAGCTGCATACTTACTTAATATTGTGGCTACAGGTACTCATAATCATTTTTTAGCAATTGGATGTTATTCCACTTGTTGAAGTATTAATTCTTGTCCTTGCTAATTTTTTGGGTGCTTTTTCCTATTGTTATTACAAAACATTCATTGTTTCTATACATTGGTTTACTATTGTAAATTTACAACAAAAAACAATTTTAATGATTATCTAGTTCCTAAAGGTGATTGATGATCTATATAACTTGGTAATTGTCTATTATATGCTTTGAATTGTTTCTTGTCTCATACATGTGAACCATTTACATTGTTTTCCTATTCACCTCTCCTAGACCTAGCCTCTAACATCTAAGTGACTAATATAGGGGGTTGTAGGATTTTGTAATCTTGCTACTTGATCCATTGAGGTCACTAGGGAAGAATCCCTTGTGTTGGACCTCCTTCCATCACTAAAACGAGGGAAGTAGCTACTTAGGTGATAGGGGCAGAGACTTCCAATTGTTACACAAGATATGTATCTTGTGTGGGATTTGCACAAGTACAAATCCAGTGATAACATTTTGGCGTCGTTGTCGGGGACAATTGATTCATACTTCCTACAACCTATTTTTGGTAAGCTTGTATGAAATATTATTCTTACAAGATTACCTAGTGACTCCATTGAAGGAACAATCACTTCCTATCTCTTAATAATATTCCCCTAGAGAGAGATAATCTTCCCCTAGAGAGATCATCTAGAGACTCCACATTGTTCAAGTGTAGAGAACACTAATCCAAGGAATAATAGGGGATTTTCTCATCCTACCAAGGCCTATAGAAGGATACCTCCACACGATTCTCCTATTGTGAAGTATTTATATGGTGGAAGAATTCATTTATATCTCACGACTCAAAATCCATGGATGACCAAGGAATTCGAGCCTTTAGATATGTCTGCAATCCTAGGGTATCCTCATAACATGCTTCCAAAGTTTGAAAAGTGGTTTCCTAAGGTTTATGGTAATGATTTCACTACTGTTGAAGAACACTTGGATAACTTTTGGGCATGTTTCCAACTCCATATCATCTCATATGAAGAAGAGGATGTTTTCTTAAGACTTTTCTTTGCTACCTTTGTTGAAGATGATAGGAAACATTACAATAACCTCCTGGATAAAGGTATCAATACTTGGGATGAATTTCACAAAATTTTCATGAATATATGGAGTGTTAAGGGTGATCCTAACCTCTTATTATTACAAATTAATGAGATGAAAATGAAATAGAATGAGACCATTAAAGAGTTTGATGCTAGGTTTGAGAGGTTACTTCAATAGATTCATGATGAGATTATCCCCAATAAATTCTTTCTTACCTTCTTTATCTCAACTCCTACCTAGGACAATTTGGGTTTATGCTTAAAGACAAGCATCTGAAAACCCTTGAAGAGGCCCAAGAAGAAGCTTCCTGGATTGAGGCAAATATTTATTCTTCAAATATTGAAGCCTTTTATGCCCTTAGAGACAAAGATGATACTTATCCTAGAATCATGTATAGTGTTGAAGAAACCCAAGAGATAGATGCTCCATGGGCTCAAAGAATTGAAGATGTTATAAATGGTCTTGCTCAAAACCAAACTTTTCTCATGAACAAGGTAACCAACTTAAAAAAAAACTCAACAATGCTGAATCCCCTATATAACGACCCATCACAAATACCAAATCAATCTTGGAATCCTAGGCCTCCAATTGAACAAAAGGTTCCTAGTTCCTTAGCCCCCACCAATGTCATAGAGCCAGAAAAGGCCCATTGGTGTCTACCTTGTGGGGATGTGCATTGGGAGCATGAGTGCATAAGGAATAACCCTATTAATGAGGGCATCAACTATATGAACTTTATTGACACATTGGAACCAATTTATACTTTGTCTTATGAAGAATACGTCAATGCGACTCAAGAAGAACTAGAAGAAAGCAAGAAAGAGGCTGCTAGGAGAGCTAAAATGGATATTTTAATCCAAATGGATGAGGAAGCAAGAGAGAGACTTAGGAAAAAGGAGTTACAAGTTTAATATAGACAACATAATGTGCCCCAAGTGCCTCCTAGTGATCCTATATTTCCTCGGCCAAGACCTCCTATACCATCCAATGATAAGATGCCTCCCAAGCCAACAATTCCTAGAAATGATGAAATTGAATTGAACATTGATGGATGACATATTGGAAAAAGTTAACATGCATATACCTCTCACAAATATAATCAATATTCCCTCCATGATAAATAAGGTAGAAATATGTTTTTAGGTATGAGGTGAACCTAGGGATCCTCCCATATTGTCACAAGCTAATTATCTCAGACGCACCAATGAGTATTGACAACCTTTCTTTATTTCTCTTGAGGTAAATAACACATGGATTAAAAATTGCATGTTTGGTTATGGGGCATATGGAAATTTCATGACATTTAAGCTCATGAAACAATTGGGGTTGGAAATCAAAAGACCTTACATGAATGTTTTTGGAATTGATTCCAAGGAAATACAAGTACATTATTTGATAGAGGACTTATTAGTTCACCTCACAAGATATCCCAAGTTAGTCATTGTGATGGATGTTGTAGTCCTCGATGTGCTTGATACTTGAGGAATTATTTTATTAAGGAAATTGTATGCAAGATTAGGTGGCACTTTGCAGATGGATCTAGCATATTCCACCATTCATATAGGGAAAGATAACAATGCCCTCTTATACAATCAACCCAAGAAGGGGAATAATGTGGAAGCTCCCAAATATGAATTTGAATTAAAATCCTACATAGAGGAAAGACACATTGATAATATTATAGATCCTCTTCCCAGTGTTGAATTAAATAACCTCCCTCGAGAAGAAGAGATCTCAAATATGCTATGGCCTAAGAGGGAAGAATATCAAGAAAAACTTGACAAGTAAAAGGATAAGGAAATTGGTTCCATTACAATCCTAAAGAAGGGAAATGAAGAAGAGTTACAAAAACATGACCAAAGAGACATTTCCATAATGAGGTCTTAGTATCCCATTTTGGAACAAGAAAACAATATTTAAGAAGAAAAATATCTGAGTAATTCCAAAGAGGAATATTTTCAACAAGGAAAAATAGTGTTCATGTGGGACAAGAGGAAGGGCAAGGCGAGTATGAATAAGGAATTTGATGATATATGGAAAGGTCCCTACAAGTTTGAAAAGAAGTATGTCAATGATTCCTATTACTTATCTATTCTAGAGGGAAGGAGGCTTCCACTACCCATTAGGGTGTCCCTTATCAAACCCCATTATGGGGAGGAGACCTAAGTTCTTGAAGTTCGAGATTAGGGTAGGTAGGTAGGTTAGGTAGGTCATGTTGTGTGCTTGCATTGTTTACTTTTACTTGTTATTGTTATCTCTTTGTTATGCATTCATGTTAGCTTAATTTGATGTTTATATCAATTGTTTTATTTTACTTGTTATTATTATTGCTTTATTATGCATTCATGTTATCTTAGTTTGATGTTTACGTTATGAAAAGAAAAAATGATATATTGATGAAAATTCCAAAAAAAAATTCTAGCATGAATTTGGTATACTAACACATGTGGATCATATCCCCTACGTTTTCTACTGAAGTGTCAGTGTTGTTAGAAGCGGTTGCAGGTATTGGACTACCAAATGTACTAAGGTTATCATGTGTTCTATGGTGAACACATGTCCCCATGTTGGAGCTAGATGTTACCCCCCCATGCCTAGGGGTAACTGGAAGAGATCATGTCTAATGGCCCACAATGAAGACAATGATCCCATTGATGATGATGATCAACATGTCCACCCATGGTATCCCAACAACCCCCCTCATATTTCCTCTTCTACTTTGGATCAACCCATCTCATCACAGACATCCAACACAATGTTTTAGAGATGGTAATCCAAAATTACCATGAGGTATGCTAGTCATTTTTTCATAAAGGGTGTTGTGCTTAATATACTAGAAATGTGAATGAGGATCATTGGTTGAAGTTAGATAATGGATCATAAGCTCAAGAAGTTATGTTTGTTTCCTTGTTATACCTTAGTGGACATCATTTGTACCTTAGTCCTATGTTTTCACTCCCAAGGAAAATGGGTACTAATGGGAGGCCCTCTCAACGATAATGTTATGAGTCCCCACCATACTCGAAACTTACCATCCTGGAGCTTGTAGCAGTGTAGTAAACTTTGGTGATGGTTCATGGTTCATTATCTCATGAGAAGAGGGGATAAAGGCCCATAGGTTGATTGGAGTTGCTAGTAAAAGAATAATAAAGAAAGAATAATGCTAAACAAAGAAAGAGATAATAGAAAAGGACTCTTAAAATCCAGTCTATACTTGAGCTCTATTCTTTTTGCGTTCACCCCAGTCCCAAAGTGGTGTTGCTATAGCTTGAAACCTTATAAAGGGGATTTGAAAATATGATAAAAGGACAATAAAAATAAATATTAAGGGGTTGAAACAATGTAGTGCTTAGAAAGTGGTAACTAAAGAGAAAGCACACCCTCCACAAAGGTGCTCATAGAAATGTACTAAATGACACCATAAGCCATGAAGTAAGCCCAATACGTACCACTATCACACTTACTCTTGAAGGGTTATTTTCTTTCCTGCTTCCTCTGGAACATATCCCTCTACTTGGGTTTTTTCTTTCATTGTTTTGGTTGGCACACCTAATAGGGTTTGATGATGGTCCTCCCATATTCAAACTTGCCAAATTACGTAAAGTCTTGAGCTAATGTGAAATTTGAAGGGGATACTTAATGTGAATTGCTTATGTGGCTTATATCTTAAGTACCAACCTAATTTGTAAGATTTAAGGGATTCTATGGCTTGCTAACATTGGCTTTACTTGATTTCATGCTTTGATTTGATTTGGATGCACTTGACATGGTACTTTGAAGGACGCCCCATGCTTTCACCTAAGAAATTATGCCTTTATTGCAGAATACGACACGTGTGATGTATAGCATCGAGTCATTGGATGGCTTGACACACTTAGTTACAGTCTCTCACACCTCCTGGGCCTTGGAATACATGCATATGGGCTTGTAGTTGCTAGATATGGTCATGATGGCACAACGATGGGAAAAAAGACCACATCCTGGGATTGCACCACGTAGATTAGCACACATTGGATGGAGGATGTTGCACTGGTAGATAGTCGGATTACATGCAGAGATGACATATACCCTCCACCTTGGATGCCACCCTTCACACCTCATACGCTAGGCCCTTTTGATGATGACATCATGCTAGGGTTTGATGGAGATGTTGGGGTTTGCTGCCACTTGGACACCACATGATGTGACAAGGCACTTGATGATGATATTCACCTTTCTTGCAATTCTTGATGATGACATGTAGCCTTTTGGGGACTTCTCCACACCCTTGTGGGATTGATGTCACCATACGTGTGACCATATCATTTATTATGTTTATGTTTTATCATTGTAGAGGCTATTTTGAAGGGTCATCCCCACTTCTAGAATGTATTGTTGGCATTTTACTCAAATTGTGTGGATAGATGTGCTTGGTTACCTCATATAAATAGAGGGAACACTTATTCATTTTATCATCATCACATCTCCTCACACTTGTGAGTGAGAGATCTAGAAAATTTTCTCTCTACTCTCTTTTCTCTTCTTGGATCTAGTGTGCACCTTTGGAGAATGATTGTCTTGTGGATGCTTTTGATTTCTTGGATGATATATTGTTGCAACTAGGGTTTCTCTTGGCATAGCTTGGATAAGTAAGTAAATTTATTAAGTTGATATGTTTTCTCATGGTATAATGTGATAATTGTTATCGTGTTGCATGTTACTTTGTTTTAGTGAAGCCCTAGGAAGGAGACATAAGGGTTTCTCTCCTTCCATACCTTTGTTTGTCCAATTTTTGGTGAAATCATTAAGAGACCTAGTCTCTTGATAGGATTCAAATACCTAAGATCCAAGAGAGGTTGCACCTTAAGGTTATGATCTTAGCCTATTTTGATCCTTGAACTAGATAATCTAGGAGGAAAACGACACCTACGGCCCAAGAGAGGTTGCACCCTAGGAATTGTTTTCTTGTAGGTTTTAGTACTAAATCCCAAGAGAGGTTGCACCTTAGGGTTACAACTTCATTCTTCTTGACCATATAATTCATTATTCAAAGTGTTGACTACTTGAATCCATAGCCCTATAAATTAGACGACACTAGTATTGATCTCTTTTGGTGATGAAAATACTCTTAGAACTCTTACTCTCTCTCTCTCTCAAAGCGATTTGACTAACTTCACTAAATCTAACCCTAGAAAAAAAGAGAATTTAATTGTTTATGTTATAAATATTTGCTACATCCATTAGGGCTTGAAGTAGTTGTTGCATACTTACTTAATATTGTGGCTAAAGATACTCAGAATCATTGCTTAGCAATTGGATGTTGTTGCACTTGTTGAAGGCTTCATTATTATACACAATTGTTAATTTTATGAGTGATTTTACCTATTGTTGTTACAAAACATTCATTGTTTCTATACATTGGCTTGTTGCTGTAAATTTGCAACAACAAAAGGTTTTAATGATTATCTAGTGTCTAAAGGTGATTGATAAGCTATATAGCTTGGTAATTGTCTATTATATGATTTTGATTGTTTCTTGTCTTGTACAACTGAACCATTTAACTTGTTTTCCTCTTCACCTCTCTTAGACATAGCCTTTAATATTTAAATGACTAAGATAGGGGGTTGTAGGCTTCGCTAATATTGCTACTTGATCCTTTGAGGTCACTAGGGAAGTGTCCTTTGTGTTGGACCTCCTTCCATCACTAAAACGTGGGACATAGCTACCTATGTGACAATGGTAAAGACTTTCAATTGTTACACAAGATAGGTATCTTGTGGAAGATTTTCACAAGTACAAATCATGTGATAACATGCCCTACCAAAGACTATATACTACTACCAATTATCCTCTCACTTTAGA
>ML788198.1:236179-268737 GCA_009831015.1 Picea engelmannii | reverse complement strand
AGTAGAGCGAAAATTTTCTAGAGCTCTCAATCACAAGTGTGAGGAGATGTGATGATGATAAAATGAATAAGTGATCCCTATATTTATATGAGTTAACCAAGCACATTTGTCCACATAATTTTAGTAGAATGTCAACAATACATGCTAGAATTGGGGTTGACCCTTCAAAATAGTTTGTACAATGATAAAACATAAAAACAATAAATGATATGGTCACACGTTTGGTGGCATAAAGCCCTCAAGGGTGTGGAGAAGGGCCCCAAAGGCCACATGTCATCATCAAGGAGTGCATGCAAGGTGAAGACCATCTCTTTAAAACCATTCATAAAATATCATATGATGCTAGGAATCATTAAGCCATTGATTTTAAATGACATCTGAATTGATGCCTCAAACTGGAATTGATACCATGCCAAAATGCTGAGAGAAATGTGATGCTAGTAATTTATCATTTCAATTTTTTCTCCTAGGTGACCCCACCTATATATATATATATATATATATATATAGAGAGAGAGAGAGAGAGAGAGAGAGAGAGAGAGAGAGAGAGAGAGAGAGAGAGAGGCTTCACAACTCTTTGTGAGATCTTATAGTAAGTGACAAATCATGATTCAACAAATGGGGACTCCACAGGGTAGTCTATTTTTAGTAGACTAGAACTCATAATAGCATGTTTCATTTTTTGAACTTTGAATTTTAAATTGTTGAGTGTATCTTCTTCTAAGGAATGACGCTTCAACAAAACTTTGATCAAAACTTAAGTATGCTCACATAAAATACACTCATGAAAGGGGAGAATGAGAAAGAAGGAAATAGGGAAGAGCTATAACAATCAAATTGCAACAAGGTAATTTAGTCGGTTCGGAAAATACTCAACAAATAACATTGCAAACAAGAAGGATAATTCATTTATCTTTTGTTTTTTGTATTCTTCATCTTCAAGTTAAATTAATCAAAAGTTTTGCAAACCAATGAAAAGTAAAGTAACTTTATTGATCCAACTACTTGACTAATTTCTTCAAAATCAAACTAAAGTAAAAGGAAAGAAAAAAAAAATCAAAATGTAAAAAATAAGAACAAAAATCTATACAAACCGAATCAAATATATACAAGAAACATTGCAGATATAATCAATAAAAATCAACCAATTTCAACATAGTGTTTCAGATGTGGACCATTAGTCGTATAGGAAAATAATTGACCATCTTCATCTTTGAATAAATAAGATTTTTTTCCAACAATAAAGGCGATTATGTAAGGAACTAACCATAATTTCTTAAACTTTGAATGCTTTCCTTTATCAACATGTGCATAATCCCATAAAACTACATTTTCACCAACTGCAAAAGTATTTGATTTAGCCCTCT
The DNA here is from genome assembly GCA_009831015.1 of Picea engelmannii. Classification (NCBI taxonomy): domain Eukaryota; kingdom Viridiplantae; phylum Streptophyta; class Pinopsida; order Pinales; family Pinaceae; genus Picea; species Picea engelmannii. The sequence goes on along the minus strand of ML788198.1, from coordinate 267,370 downwards.
TTTCAAAATATTTTTTACTGTTTGTTGTCTTTTTTTAAGGTTATCAAGAGCATAACTTCTTTGTTCTTATAAAACCAGAAAAGTATGTAATCTTTGAGAACATCTATAGATTTTAACTCTTCTTCCTATAAGGCTAATCTGAGAGAACTAAGTTCAAGTTCAACAAACATGATAGCTTCTTAGCCATATAAAAACTAAAAAGGAGTATGACACGTACTTGTGTTTTTGGTGGTACGATATGCCCATAACGCATAAGTCAATAAGGTATGCCACTGGCGAAGTTTGTCATTAATGATATTCTTGAGAATTTTAACCATATTTTTATTCATTGACTCAGCTTGCCCATTTCCCTGAGGGTAATATGTTGATGAAGTGAAATGTTTCACTCCAAATTTATTAAGAAATTGGGTCAACTTTCTAGATACGAATGTTGGTCCATTATCGTAAATAATCTCAATTGAAAGACCAAAACGAGAAAAATATTTGTTTCTAAAAAGGAGATAATTTTCTCATCTTGTGCATGATTAAGAGGAACTACTTCAATCCACTTTGTAAAGTAGTCTTTTATGGTTAAGATAAATTTATGACCTGTAGAAGATGAAGGATTGATTAGTCCAATTAAATATAATCCCCATTTAGAGAAAGGAAAAATAGGTAAGACTGGTAGTAGAAGGCATAGTAGAGAACTTTTCCCTACCGACGGAATTTTGACATTCAACACAAGCTTGTACAAACTTATATAAATCCTTAAAGATAGCACCCCAATAGTAACTAGTTTTTAAAATTTTGTGTCACTAGTACACTTTCCTCATTTTCTGACGTCTTTTCGACACCCATCTGATGACCACTCATCTGACTTCTGACAAATTAGCTCCTCGACTATTCATCGAACCACTTTCATCGTACTATTGACAGTCCTTAAAATATGTCAGATATCTGATGAAATGAACTGCCACGTGGTAGTTGTGGAGAGAATTTGTGAAATAGATGTTCATCGCATAGAATTGTCACAATGACAACTATCATGCAATGGTGGTATTGTGACACATTGATCTTCCACTTGTTTTTTCAAAGAAATTGTTTTACCGACGACAAAAGTCATTACTGTGACATAGTCGTGCTTAAGTACCATTGGAAAGACGACGAGGATGTCATCTAAATTCTGAATTTATAGCCAACGACCTATGTCGATGTCGCAATTATCTATAGCATGCAATCCTTCGATGATGCAACGATATGGTGTGATGAAATCATCAGAGGAGATGTTGATGATTGCAACTACGTGAGACATTCTACAGGACACAAACATGAGAGAGAGCCCCTGAGAGGGGTGTGTGGTTCCTATCTGAGACAGAGATCAAATGTAGAGATGAACTCCTCTTTATAGAGATTTGAGAATAACTCCAGATTATTCTCATGTGTAATGCAGTGAGAAAGGAGATCTGCAGAGTTAGGCGTGCCTGTGGCTGAGCACAATGTGAAAGTGTGAAATCCCAAAGTGCTAGGTGCATCGTCATGAGAACAGAAATGAAGATGATGTATTAGCCTCCTCTAAGTAGAGAGTTTATGAAAAACTACAAATGAATCTCGTGTGTAATGAAATGGGAAAGAAGATCTGTTGAGTGGGCGTGCCTGTGGACGAGCATAGGTGAACGTGATCCTAGTGGTTGAGCACTAGTGAAGAAGTGGTTATTCTGTATAATGAAGTGAGCCAGAGATATGGACATCCCTATGGATGTTCCCTTAGTGTATGAGCACTAGTGGGTGTATAATATCCCTTGCTATATTGTTCAAGATTCAGACCTTCCTGTAACCCTAATTGTAATGTAAAGGGTACAGGTCGGCCCCACCTTAATGTGATTGATAATTAATATGGTTAATATTAATTATATCATGAGATAGAGAGGTCAGCCATGTTGTGCCAATATACACTTATGTTGATAGGTCAAGTCTAATATAAGTAAAGGTAAATTCCCCATTGAGGAATCATATCTTTTGTGTGAGTTTGGAAAATTCAACAAGTAAACCTTCTTGGGAAAAGTGAACACCTCTCTTGGGCGTTATTATTCTAGGGTTTTCAAGCACCCTCTTGTGTGTTAGGTTTTCTTGGTGGTGAAGTTATTTCTCTTGAATAATATAGAAAAGTATTTGGCTGGGTTTTCTTCCCTTGTTGATAAGGGTTTCCTAGGATACTTCTTGTGTTCTTGTGCATGGTGTTTCTTCTTGTGATCTTGGTTGTTGAAACATTATTGGTTATGGTTAAGTTAAATGCTAAAAATGGAATGAACTTCATGCTTAACCTTTCCTATTGAAAAATAAGCATGGGTTTAGAGCATAGGGCTTGAAATAACCCATTGCACAAACATTTTTTTAGCCATGCTCTCTCTCTTCTGCAAAAACCATATGGCCCTCCTAGGGTTCCAAAAAAATCTGTATGGCCTACTCTTCTGAGGGTTTTCAGCACTTGGAACTTGGAAGTTTGGGATAAAAAGGACATAGGTGTGTATGGACTCCTTCAACACACCTCCAACAAGTCTCAAATTGCAATTCCGAGCATTTTGACTTTTTGTCCCTAGGGTTTCTAGGGTTTCGCTAAATTATGTAGAAAATTTCATAATTGTGTTTCTGAAACTCCTTGAAGGAGCTATTCATATTACCAGGACTATCATATCCTTCAAAGGATTATTTTTGGAAGTCATAAGTCCAAAAAAACCTAAAATTGATAGGCTAGCCTAGCCATTAGGTTTTCTAGCCTAAGTTGACAAGGGTTTGTGAAGAATCCAAAATGACAAAAATCATGATGGGAGGCAAGCTTGATGGTTCAAGAAAACTCAGTTTTAGGAATACAAGACCTCAAATAAATGAAGACATCAACATCTTATCACTCTCAGATATGGTCCCTACCAATGATAATACTTGGTTAATTGATAGTGGTGTCTCTAGGCACATGAACAGTCTTGGAGATCACCTAACACATTTCTTTGAGAAAGAGACACATCTACATGTTTCTCTTGGAGATGATGTCAAATATAATGTGGGATGAGTTGGAACTTCTACCTTCCAACTAGATTCAAATATGGAGCTTCAATTAAAGGAAGTACTATATGTACCCAGAATGAAGAGAAATCTTGTCTCTAATTCTTCCTTGGAAGTCAAAGGCTAAAAGATTACTTTCTCATAAGGAATAGTCCTTGCATGTAACAAAGACTCTCATATAAGTTATGGCAAGGTAATTGGTATCCGATAAAACAACTTGCACAGATTAACCATCAAACCAATCCAAGCCTTGCTACATGACACTATCAACTTAAGTGAGCTATGGCATAAAAGACTTTCTCACATTCATTATAGAGCTCTTCCATATCTAGGGAAAATGGTAATAGGTCTACCAGAAATACAGATTCATCATAAAGGTGTTTGCAAAGTTTGTTCCCTTGGAAAAATGTTAAAGGATCATTCTCAAGCAGTGAAAATAGATCCAAGGAAATCTTGGAATTGATACATTCATATGTATGTGGGCCAATGATTGTTGCATCTCTGAATGGGTGCCTATACTATGTACTCTTCATAGATGATCACTCCCGTAAAACTTTGATTTACTTTCTGAAGAACAAGGATGGAGTCCTTGCAAAATCTCAAGAATTCAAAGCTCAGGTTGAGAACCAAACTGGAAGAAAAATCAAGATATTAAGATCAGATAATGGAGGAGAATACACCTCAAAATAATTCAACACTTTTTTTATCGAAGCAGGGATAAATAGGGAGTTCACGGTTCCTTACAACCCTAAAAAAAATGGGGTTGTTGAAAGGGAAAACAGAACTATCATTGAGGCAACCAAAGCAATGATACATGATAAGAGTCTACCTATGACTCTATGGGAAGGAGAATGTATGACAATGGTATATGTTCAAAAAAGAAGTCCTCATCAGATCTTGAAGATCATTACTCCAGAAGAAGTCTTCACCAAAGTGAAGCATGAGATTGGACACTTCAGAATATTTGGATGTCCAGTATATTTTCATGTACCCAAAGAAAAGAGATCCAAACTAGAACCTTCAGGAAGAAAGGGCACATTTGTAGAATATAGTGAATCCTCAAAAGAATATCGAATCTACATTCCTAATCAGAGACAAATTGAAGTAAGAAAAGATGTTACTTTTAAATAAGAAGTAGCCTTCCATAAATCCAAAGAAGCTCAGATGGAAATTGATAGTGAGCCAATACCTTCTCCCCCTTCAACATTTCAGAGGGAGACAAATATTAATCCAGATGATCCAATAGCTCCAGTTGATCCAATTGTTCCAGCCTATTTAGTTTCTCCAAGAAACATACCCAAAGATATTAAATTTGGACATAAAAGGATTTCTTGGGCCCGACAAACTCTACGAGAAGCAGAAGGGCATAAAGCCCCACAAGGAACAACCAGAGAGAGCAAGAGACCAAATATATTCTCAAACTACCTTTCATCCATGACCCACATTATTAACTTAGATCCATCTTGTCATGGAGAAGCTTCAGGTGTACAAGTATGGAAAGATGCCATGACTGAAGAATACCAATCTATATTAAAAAATGATGTATGGGATGTTGTTCCAAGACCATAGGGAAAGTCTGTAGTGACTTCCAAATGGATTTATAAAATCAAGCATGTTGTTGATGGAAGCATCAAAAAATACAAAGCAACATTTGTGGCCAGAGGGTTTTCACAAGTAGAGGGACTTGACTCTGATGATAATTTTGCACCAGTATCCTAATACACCTCCATCTGATCTATCATTTCACTAGCTGCTTCCATGGGTTGGAAGCTACATTAGATGGATGTAAAGACAACTTTTCTCAATGGTGAAATTGAGGAATAAATTTATATTGAACATCCAGAAGGATTCATTGTACACAATGAAAGATCTCATGTATGCAGGTTGAATAAATCCCTATATGGTCTTGTTGGCATAGAGGGGCAGAACCAGGGTTCAACGCTCAAAAGCGCACCAACAAAACCCTAACTACCGACCCTTTCGGCAACACCTGTGAAGCAGATGAAGTCTCACCCAAGGTAGAGGCAGGGGTGGTTGCAAGACTCAGGTGTCTGCAACCTTAGCTAGGACACAGATCTGTGATTATACTACTTACAGCGCACTTAGCATCAGTCAACCATTAATATCCAACCCTTATTCTACTTCGCAGATAGCACAGAGCATTGCAATATTCACTTAGATATACAGTATTTCAGCACTTAGCAATAGTAACACATCAGGTCCTGCAGATCAACACTAAGCACTCACATATACATCAGATATAAAAATCATATATATCTAAGAAGCACAAAGAATAAGTGAATATATCAAAAGAACATAGCATAAGTAGAGATAAACACAATGAATCAAAGCATAGAGAGTTATACACATATTTACGTGGTTCACCCCTACCCTGGGGCTACATCCACCAACTCTTCCTCTTTATTAGTATCTTCAATCGTCAGTTACAGCACAGAGCACAAAAAACCCTTCTTTGCAAAGGACAGAGGATCTACGCAGCTCACTAGATCCTTCTTCCTTACACTTCAACACAAAGCCTCTTACAACAACTTGCACTTAGCCTTGCAAGCTTCTTATGATCATGCACAGAGCATTTACAATCCACTTCCAATCACACAAATCTAACTATTATCACTAATTCATCTTCCATACATCACATAGATGCACTGCTACTTCTATCTAGCCTAAGAATCTATTTATGCATTACAAAAGTGGGCCTAAGTGTGGGTAAACCCACAGGTCGACATCCCTTTCCCATTACATTAACCCAAAAACCCTAATAGGGGCCCAAAAGTGGACCGAGATGCTTCACTTGGCGGTCCTTCTTTGACTAGTTGTCACAGTTCCAAAATAGGTCAAAATGACCCAAGTTATCCCAAAACTTGGTCAAGGGCCAATAGGCCCCCAACACTCACCTATGACTCATCCCAAGTCACTCTGGTCTACGCAATTCTTCTTTGAAGGTCTCGACCTTGGCTCAAGTTGCTTCGACCTGCTTCTTCATTGTGGCCTCCTGCTGGGTTAATTCTAGGATCACCATGTCATTTACTGGTCTTTCCAGGCGTTGTTCTTCAGTGATGACGACTTGCTTAAGTTCTTCTCCCTGGATTTTGATCTCAACAAATAATATGCATGCCTTGTCTTGCACTGGTTGGAGTTGCTAAGTTACTTCCATGACCTTGCTCTGGATCATATGTATATGTTGTTTAGTTGTGTGTTGTTCATGAGATCATTTTATTATATCCACTGTAAACAGAGCCTTTAGTTGTGCTTGTAATGTATTTGCATGCTTCTTTTCTTCCTGGAGTTGCGACTCCAGTGGTTGTAACTTTGAGTTCTTTGTAAGGTTCTCATAGATTTGGGCACTCTGGTTACTGATTTTCTTGCACTCTGAGGCAAGATCTTTCAATTGGTCAACTGTGCTCTGACCATTTTCTTTTCGTTGGTCTCTTATCTCCTAGGGGGTCTCGGGCACAACACGGAGTTCTAGATCAAAAATGCATTGCTGCAGCTTCTGTATAACATATTCAAGTTGGGCCACCTTCTGTGGAACTCTCTCTTCAATTGGTACTTCGATAACGGTCAGAGAGCGGAGTGCTCTATCAACTAGTTCCTTTACTTCAAGCTGCTCTGCAAGCAATTGTTCCTTTCTTTGTTGTAGCTATGATTTCTCTTTATTCCACTGTACTTGAAAATAATTTTTTTCTCTTTCGGCAACACTGCGCTTCTCGACAAGTACTCCCTATACTTGTGTCAGAGCCTGGGTGGTTCTTGTTGTGTCTTCTTGAGCTTGTCGAAGGTGAGCTTCAACCATGTCAACAATCTGGTGAAGTTGGGTTGGTTCGTCTCCTAGTTCTACTGTCCCTGCTGTCATAAGCATGGTGTGTACTACATGGATGTACTGGAGTGCCTATTGAACTCCTTGGAGTTTGATCTCTATACAGTTATAAATCTGCTCCTGCTTTTCCTCCTTCTTCTCTACTATCTCCTTTGAAGCATCATTCATTGCTACAATGATGAAATCAAAGTCAAAGTCATCATTCATTGCTACTATCTTCTTTCGGGAGGAAGCTTTCAGAGGTGAGACCTTCCTTTTATTTCATGAGTCTTCTTTGTCCCTAGGCAGTGGTACTTCACCTTTATGTTGTTCAATTTCTGCACCTTCTATCTCTTCTCCATCACCTCCTTCATCTGGTTTGATAGAGGCATTCCTGACAGATGCACTGTCTACTTCGTGAACCTCTTCAGGCTTCTTTGTTTTTCTTGGTCCCGGTATGTCCAGTACAGTCTTTGGGCTATCAACATCGGACAGCTCTGTGGGTTTCCCTGGAATGAGAAGGTCTACTGACCAATCCTTGGTGATCTCTTCTAGGTCTTCTTCAATCAACTTGTAATAAGACTGCAACTGTTTCTTATGTTCATCAACTCACGTTGTTATATACATGAAGTGGGGATCTGTGTTTAACTTCATTAAGGGTATGAATCTGTGGAGCGTATTTGGGGTAATGTGAGGCGTAGCCTGGATGGCGGTCTTCAGTTGGTTGTAGTATACGTGGAAGATGAAATTTGATTGCCATTGCTTGTTCATATCGGTCAAGTACCACAGGGTACTAAACCTCGCAGCCAAAGGTTCAAATGGCTCGGACTATGGGAAAGTGGCACCCTCCGGCATCTCCCATGCTATGAAGGTGATTAGTATGAGAATCCAACTAAAATGGAACTCATACCCTTGGTCTTGCGCTTCCCTGCAATCATGCTCTAGTTGATTGACAAGGTACTGTGCCCAGTTCATCTGCAAAACCTTGGCGCACTTCCCTGCAAGGTCAATGACGAAGCCAGTTACTTGGGTGGGCCGGTTCTTGTAGACTATCTTGCCTACAACCAGCTGACAGGCAAGGCACACTACGCCACTCTGAATAGAGGATACCTTGTAGCCTCGCGTGCCTTTCTCGACATCACCATAGGTTTCTTTGATCTTCATTGTTAGTGCTCTGTTGGTGGTCTTTCCAAGATAGAATTCCTATGGATCAAATCCTTGCATGTTGAGTCCTGTGATCTGATTAATCAAGGTGGGATCCACCTTGACACGACGGTTCAACCACAAGTAGCCTCTGTGATAGCAAGATAGAAGTATCTTTACACACGCATTCACCTCCTGGTGTCTGCCAAAGTGCGGGATCTTCATGACATTCAACAATGTTGACTGTGCGAGGTTCTACGTCCAAGATTGCGGGACGATCTTCGAGTTATTTCCCTTCATCTTCATTAGATACTTGTGCGGAGAAAGCATATTGTAGACTTTCCTGTCTCTGAGCAAGCATATTGTAGACTTTATCTTTTTCTTCTTTTGTTTATAAGTGAGATTCTCCCTTGATAGGAGCCTTACATGATAGACAGCTTAATGTTTTTCTTACATCCCATACATATTTATTAAATATAACTCAGTTACGGGAAAGGGCCTTTGGTTTGCACCCTGTTTTCATTATCGGAGCTATAAACTCTCCTTTATACGACCGAAATTGAGACAACATCTAAAAAGTATTGAGATTTTCTTATCACTCTGTTCCTCTATGAATGTCCCTATGACAAGACAGCCTAATATTGAACCCGGACTATCAGATCAAACACATATCACCTTAAATATTTTTGATACTATTCTTAAAACAACCACTACCCGGGTCGAACTAGAACGTTCGTGGGCAGCGATTGAAAGGGATATAAACATCCAGGAACAGTTGGAAGCTAGACAACAACCTAGAAATCAGCCCTAGCTTCTCTTGCCGAAGGTTGACATTTCTTTCTTCTCTACCCCTTACTCACTTTCGGATGCTTAGACATTGTACTTCTAAGCCTTAAGTACAAACTCTGGAACAATAATACCCATGACAGGTGAGCAGTGGTTCAAAGCTAGGAAGCTGGAAAAAGAAGGTTGGTGTCAGGATATGTTGAAACCTGAGCATAAGGGAGCCAATTTAGTCAAAGGGATACCTAGGTAGTGGATTTTGGAAGCCTATGACAAGCTTGTTCTCATCATACAAAGGAATTTCACTTGCAAAGGGAGATACAACAAGGTTTTACAATATCATTTTAAGTTACTTCTGCATTTCACTGGGAAAAAATAAATTGATTTAGCATACTTTCTCTTTATGAGTCTTCAAAGGATGATCTTGCTATCTTAGAAGAAACCTGATAAAATAGAGAAGGTCATATTCCACCATGCCCCTAATCAAGTTGATAGTCACTGAATAGTTCAATAAAGAGTGCAAATTATGGCCTACTTTATTATTTGTCTCCAACTACCAAATTGACATGTCTACTTCCTTTTCGAAACCTAAGACTCCTAGAAAGAAGACTTCCATGTCTTCCTTTGAATCCCCACCAAAAGCACCACAATCTTCCCAATCTCTTGTATCTCAGGATCCTCCACCTGTTAGGGCTTCTAAGAGAAATAAAAGAAAATTAAAAGGTAAAGAAATTGTTACTGAAGAAGACCCAGAAGTCCTTGTTGAACTCCCTCCAATAGAAAATGATAAAGAGTTTCATAGTGTTCAAGATAAAATTGTTCCACTAGTATTGAGGATATCTTCTCGTAGGAAGCTTGAGTTGATAGAGGACACTCAGAAACAAATGGTTTGTGAAGAACAGTTAGATACCCCTATTCAACCTTCAACCATGGAAGTGGATGATTACATCCAAATCATTAAAGTTAAAGAAGTTGCACCTACCCTCGGGAGGTATTTAATAAACAAACTTTCATTTTCAGAATAGTCTCAGCAAGAGATGGAACTTGTAAAGCCCAGAATTAAGTTTCCTAAGTTAAAGGCATCCCCTCTTGAGAAGGAGGCCCTGGAAGACATTGTTAAACTAAGTGAGTCACCTTCTAATCCTTTACAGTCATCCCCTGAAACATTTTCATCAAAGAAAAAGGAGGACAATCTACTAGCAACTCAGGCAAAAATCAAGATCCTCACAAAAAAGAATCAAGTTTTGAAGCAGAAGAACACTACCCTGAGCTATCACCTTGCCACTAATATGGGAGATTTAGCTGATGAATGCACTAAGTTGAGGAAAAGTATCAGAAGGAAAGGTATACAAAGAACTATGTTGGTCAATATGTACACACAAAACATTATCTTAAGGGAAGCTAATATAAAACTTACTGAGCATATCTATTTAGAAAACACTATGCCGAGTAAGAAGAACTTGGCTATTTTCTGGAAGAAACAACTTCACCAAGTTCCTCCAAACAAGATGATTGATGGACAGGGGTGTCTTACCAATTTTGTGATTAAATTTTGTTGGCTTGCAATGAACATGCCATATTCCATCTATACATTGTTCATTTTCTGGTTGAAAGGTTATTGAACAGAGGATATATATTTATTTTTTCCTACATTTAAAGGATCTTCTGATCTTACTCAAGAAGATAGTTCACCATTTGTTGAAGAAGACAATTTCTCATCCTCTATAGAATCTTCTCAGTCTGAAACTGAACCAAATTCATCCTACATTCATACAAATCTTCTTGCAGTTGAGCTTGTCTTACATGAATTGTCTATAAAAGGAGAAGAAAACCTTGCCAAGTTATTGTCTGAATTCTATAGAGCTTCTTATTTCCATTTTTCCATTGAAAGTCAAAAAATAAATTTTCCTCTCATTACCTCACCTTCATCCTCTATATCAGCCTCATCTCAATCCATAGTTATCCAAACTTCCAGTACATCTACAACTATCATGGAAACAACACCTCAAAATCTCACTAAGATGGAAATAATCATAGCTGCTAGATATGCACCATTAGTATTGCCTAAACATCTAAATGCAATGCCTAATGGAGACTATCAAATGTTCATGCCTAAATTTTTTAGGGACATAAGAGGTCACAGCTAAAGAGAATCTTGAATTCTTTTATAGTTATGCTGATAACTTAAATATCACACAGGAGGATGTATGGATGAGAGTGTTTGTGCAAAGCTTAGATGGAGAGGCCAGGAGATGTTTTAGAGAATTAACACAGGGAACCATAACAGGTATTGAAGTTTTAGATGATACTTTCTTAAAACAATGGGGGGATAAGAAGTATTTTCTTTACTACATTACAGAGTTTGGGAACTTGAGAAGGGAAAGTGGTGAATCAGTTTCAGACTTTACCAAGAAATTTAACCGAATGTATAGCAAGATCCCAACTAAAATCAAACCTACTGCTACCTCTTCCAAAATAACATATGATAATGCCTTTGATTACGAATTTTGCTTGTTGTTAAGAGAAATAAGGTATGTTGCATTGGTTGATATGCAGGATGCATCACTTGAAATGGAATCTAACATCCTTTCTGCAGAGAAGTTGAAAGGCAGAGGTGATAGAAGGAAACAAAAAGGAGAAGCCTCATCATCAAGTGTAGATCCCAATATTGAAAACATGGCTAAGATGATAGAATCTTTGACTTTTGAATTGTCCAAGATGAAGATTCAAAACAAGTAGCATGTAAAAGGTATAGATCCTAATGCTTTTATTCCTCGAAATCCAAATCCTTATAGAAGAAATAATGAGCAACATCATATTTTACAAAGGAACAGAAATTCTAATGAGGATCAGAATATTAAAGCCCCTTTTCAGAACATAGTAATGGAGGAATATCATCCAGAAGAGGATGATGAGATTCATTGTTTGGGAGGTAAAGGTGATTCATCTTTCTTGACACAGTCTTCTTATGAAAAATCTTTGATTAGTCAGTAGGCTAACCAAGACGCAAATGATGGATCTATTTTTCAAGTTGATGATCAAAATAGGTACAATCTGAGATCTAAGCAAAATAATAGTAAGCAAGATGAGTAAGCTCCTCCCAATAAATTTGTTTCCCGTGCAAAACAAAAACCAAGAAAATATCATCCTCAAACAAAGGATCAAGTACTTCTTAAATCTCCTCTGCATGAGGTGAGAAACCCTAACAAAGTTCCTTTTTCATTTATCTTTGAATCAGAAATTTAGAAGGTAAAAATTCCCATACCACTCATGGAATTAATGAAGAATGATACATTCAAACAAACCATCCTCAAAGCCCTTAATCCTAAATCCATGCCAGTTGTTGTTGATGTTGTAAACCTCCAAGATGATAATCCTACTATTATCCTTAGTCCAATGGTTGAAGACCGTGAAGAAACCTCTCCACCTTTCTATGTCTCCTTGAACATCCATGATAAAATTCGGCATAATTTCCTTTTAGACATAGGAGATTCTCATAACCTCATGCCAAAAGAAGTCATGGATGAGTTAGGTTTAGAAATTACCAAGTCTTATCATGATTTATTTTTATTTGACTCTAGGAAGGTTAAGTTCCTTGGCTTGATTAAATATCTATCAATTTCCTTATCCCAATTTCCCATGAGGAGCATGGTAATGGACATTGTGGTAGTTGATGTGCCACCCAAATTTGGTATTCTTTTATCTAGAGAATGGATAAAGAGGCTAGGAGGCACCTTGAAAAATGACCTTTCTTATGTAAAGGTCCCAGTCTTTGGAGGGGAACAAAGGAGATTGTATAGGGAAGAACAATTAGCCTGCATTATCAGTGATGAGAAGGAGCCTACTAATCATCCCATATACTCAGTTCACATAGGTTTGGGATCTTGTATACTTCAGATTGATGATTCTCAGTCATCATCTTTGTAGCTCAGAAAGCCTATTTTCCAATCTTCAGAAGTGGAAAGCACTCTTATATGGAGTATGTTCTTTGATGGTGATTGTTCAAGAGAATCTTCAGGGGAAGGTATTGTTTTTGTTTCACCTTCCAAAGAAACAATTCATTTGTCTTTCAAGTTGGATTTTAAGGTGACAAATAACTTAGAAGAATACAAAGCCTTGGTCTTGGGCTTAAATGCTGCTAAGGACATGAATATTCAAGGGTTGAAGGTATATGGAGATGTTGATCTGATAATTCAACAAATTAAGAACACTTTTCAAGCAAAACATGTCAGGATTAACGCATATAGATATGAGGTATGGAATCTCATTGATTCTTTTCTAGCATTCAATATTTCATATATTCCTAGAGAAATGAATCAACTTGTTGATTCATTAGTTGTTTCAGCTAGTACCTTTAATACACCATTGCCAACAAAGATTAACTATGAAATTCAAGTGAAATATAAACCTTCCTTGCCAAACAATGTAAAGTTTTGGAAAGTGTTTGAAGATGATGAGGAATTGGTTAGACTCTTGGAATTTATAGATGAGTTTTCTTCCCTCCATATAGATCATGAAAATGAAAATGTTGAAAAGGTCAAAAAGCCTAAATTGAAAAACAAAATTGGATGCCACGATATTATTCAACTTCCTAATAATCAAATCACAAGAGGATTAGTACCACTTGAGAAGATTTTTGACCAAAATTATGTGCCTTTGAAGCCTGATAAGAAAGAGGAAGAACCTGTTGTTTTTAAGTACAATTTAGGAGATTAACAGTGCCCCAAATCCATAAATTTGTCCACACAATTGACTGTAGAACAAAGAGTTGATTATGGCATCCTGATGAAATATTTTTCAGATATTTTTTCATGGGAGTACAGTGACTTAAAGACCTATGACACTCAAGTGATTGAGCATAAGATCCATTTAAAGAAAGAAGACACTCCATTCAAGAAAAAACTAAGATATATCAACCCTCTTCTTCTACCCATAATGGAAAAGGAAATTAAAAATTTATTGAATGCTCAAATTATCATTCTACTCAGATATTCTGAGTGGGTTGTTAATTTAGTTCCTGTTAGGAAGAATAATGGGGAAATTAGGTTGTGTGTTGACTTCAGAAACTTGAACAAGTGTTCTAAGAAAGATAACTACCGTTTGCTGAAGATGGAGCATATATTTTAAAGAGTGTCTGGAGATAGTGTCATGTCTTTTATTGATGGTTTTTCAGGCTATAACCAAATCTCAGTACATCCAGATGACCGAGAAAAGACAACCTTCACAACTACTTGGGGTACTTTTATGTATGCCAATATGCCGTTTGGGCTTATGAATGTTGGGGCCACCTTTCAGAGGGCCATGGAAATTTCCTTTGTAGGTGAGAAGGATAAGTTTGTTTTGATATATTTGGAGGATCTAACAATCTTTTCTCACAACCATAAAGAACATTTGCAGCATTTGAGGAAGACATTCTTGAAGTGCAAAAGGTATGGGATTTCACTCAATCCAAAGAAGTCTCATTTTTCATTGAAAGAAGGTAAGCTTTTGGGGCACATAGTGACTGCTGAAGGAGTAAATATTGAACCTGCAAGAGTAGAATCTATTCATAATATATCCATTCCTAGATCTATGAAAGACATTCAATCATTTCTTGGAAAAATAAATTTCATTAGGATATTTATTCCTAACTTTTTAGAATTGATTAAACACATCACTGGTATGCTAAGGAAGGATTCAAAAATTAAATGGAATGATGCAGCAAGAGATTCTTTTGAAGCTATTAATAAATCTCTTATGTCAACTCCTACTTTGATCAACCCAGACTATTGTAAATATTTCTACATCTTTTCATTTGAATATAATGACACAAATGCAGCAGTGTTACTTTAGAGAAATGATCAAGGGTAGGAACAACCAGTAGCATTATTTAGAAAGACATTAAGAGATGTTGAGGTAAAGTATGATCCTATTGAAAAACAAGATTATTCTTTGATCAAGTCACTTAAGTCTTTTAGGATATATAATTTGCATGCCAAAGTTATAGATTATGTACCATCTAGCTCAGTCATAGATGTACTTATCCAACTAGATATAGATGGGAAAAGATCCAAGTGGATTTCCAAACTCATTGAGTTTGACATTGATATTAAGCCAACCAAATTGATAAAGGGTCAGGGTTTGGAAAATCTTCTTGTTGAAGAGAATTGTGAGGTGTTGGGTATTAGTTTCAATAACATAAATGCAGAGGATGCACAATCTGAAATCTCAGCTGAAAGGTACAGTCATGATCAGCCAGTATCATCTCATTTGGCTTCTTATGAATGGTACAACAGTATAGTACATTTTTTGCAGCACCTTGCACCCCCTCCAGAGATTAATCAAACATCGGTAAGAGCACTAAAACTAAAGGCAATCAAGTTTTGTATTAATGAAAATATGATCTATTGGAAAGACGCCTCTGGGATGTTGTTGAGGTGTCTTGATAAAGAGGAATCAGTTCAGGTTATGCATCAGTTTCATAACAGTAATTGTGGTTGCCATCACTACTGGAAAACTACAACCCACAATATTTTGAGGGTTGGTTACTATTGGCCATGTTTATTTTATGATGTTTTCTCATATGTAAAGACATGTGGCAAGTGCCAAAGGTTAATTGGAAAGAAGTAGTTAAATTCTCTCCCATTGAAGCCTATTGTAGTCACTGGACCCTTCCAACAATGGGGGTTGGACTTCATTGGAGAGATACATCCATATTCAAGTGGGAAACATAGGTCAATTCTGGTAGTGACTGATTACTTTACAAAATGGATTGAAGTTATTCCTACCAGAAATGCCACTCATTATGTAATCATAAACTTTTTTAATGATCGTATTTTTTCTAGATTTGGTTGTCCCAAGAGACTTGTTACTAATAATGAAGTTTCTTTTAAAGTTGATGTTTTGGTGAAGTTATGTGAATACATGGGTGTTCATCTTGTTCACTCAACTG
The DNA here is from genome assembly GCA_009831015.1 of Picea engelmannii. Classification (NCBI taxonomy): domain Eukaryota; kingdom Viridiplantae; phylum Streptophyta; class Pinopsida; order Pinales; family Pinaceae; genus Picea; species Picea engelmannii. Next base: position 251,660 of record ML788198.1, on the reverse strand, counting down.
CCTATTATCCTCAAGGAAATGGCCTTGTTGAATCATCAAACAAAATCCTAGTGAGGATTATTATAAACTTGCTTGAAGAAAACCAAAGGAGTTTGGATTCTAAGTTAAAATTTGCACTCTAGGATGATAGAGTGACAAATAAGAAGTCCATTGGCACTTCTCCGTTCAAGTTAGTGTATGGAACTAAATCCATTTTCCCTATCCAACTTGCACTACCTATCGCAAAAAAAATTCAAGAAGAAGAAGGAGAACCAAATGATTTGGTTAGAAGGATTCTTCATCTTGTTGAAATTCAACAGGTAAGGGAGTAGTTGCTTGAGAAGACAGAGTTACATCAGAAGAATATGAAAGAGATATTTGACAAGAAGGCTAAAGAAGATATTTTCCAAACAGAGGATCTTGTTTTGAAGTGGGATGCTTATAGACAGGATAAGGGAAAGCATGGAAAAATTGATACTTTGTGGATTGGTCCTTTCATCATCTCTCAAGTGTTGCAGAAAAATAATTTCCTCTTACAGAACCTGGAAGGTGATGAGGTATTTGGCGGCCCAGTCAATGGGAGTTTTCTCAAGACCTATTTCTACTAAGGCTTCTAAAGCCTTTTTCCACTTGTAAATATCATTTCATTGTTTTGTTTCAAAAATAACTCCATGCCCAATGGAACACTAGATTAAAAGTTCAGTTTCAAGTTTTTTACAGGAAATGCAAGCTAGTCATTTGTTCTTGGAAACTCACAGGGAGGATTCCATCCCCAATAGGAGCCAAATGTTATCTCCCAAATAAATTTTAAATTTTTTGAGTCTTAGGTGATAGGTAAGGTTTTTCTTTGGCTTTAATACCTTATCAAGTGGGTCTATCATTTGGTCTTAGTTAGTCAAGTATATTCATTATGCTAATGACTATGAGGTTATAAATATTTTTTAGCCTAAGTCAAGATGTATCTAGATCATTTTGAAAAGTTTGAGTCACGATATTTTCATGTGTAACATGTGATCCTACAAGTTGTTTTTGGTCATGATTAGCCATAATTGTTAAAAATGATTGTTTTTTAGATCAAAAGATCTCAAGTACTCATCCAGTATGAGTTTGCATCATTTGACACTCATTTTATACACTTAGCGCTACAAATTCCCGAGTTGTTAGTGCACATCATCATTTTTACACTCGACGTGCTCCAAAATTTCATGCAAAACTCTATTTCATCATTTGTATTCATGAACTCATTTATATCACTTCAGTGAATGATTTGAACGATCAGAACACTTCAGCACCAGTTTAAAGTTCCCCCCAAATCACTCAACCAACTATCTATTTCACATTTTCTTAGGAATATTTTGCATATGTAGCACTCATCTTTAAATTTGATCCTGTAAACTTACTCTTTGTCTCCAGAACTGATACAGGAACTCTATCCCCTACAAATGGCTCCTAAAGTTGATACACCTAGGAAGAGGTCGGGGTCTCTTCACAGATTTGAACCCACAGGCATCAGTTTGATCGAGCAGAATCTCGATCACTTGGATGCATTCAAGCATTTGGGTTGTCTGAGGTTTTTCCAAAAGTTGGATGACCACCATCTGGAGGTTAGTCATGAATTTGTAAATAATTACAAGGAGGGGAAGGCCCAAGTTGGCCCTATGGATATTAATTTGATAGTGGACCTGATAGCAAAGGTGACAGAGATACCCATGACAGGTGAGCAGCGGTTCAAAGCTAGGAAGCTGGAAAAAGAAGGTTGGTGTCAGGATATGTTGAAACTTGAGCATAAGGGAGCCAATTTAGTCAAAGGGATACCCAAGTAGTGTATTTTGGAAGCATATGACAAGCTTCTTCTCATCATACAAAGGCATTTCACTTGCGAAGGGAGATATAACAAGGTTTTACAATATCATTTTAATTTACTTATGCCTTTCACCGGGAAAAAAGAAATTGATTTAGCATACTTTCTCTTTATGAGTCTTCAAAGGATGATCTTCCTAGCTCAGAAGAAACCTGATAAACTAGAGAAGGCCATCTTCCACCATTCCCTAATCAAGTTGATAGTCATAGAACAATTGAATAAAGAGTGAAAATTCTGGCCTACTTTCTTATTTGTCTCCAACTACCAAATTGACATGCTTGCTTCCTTTTTGAAACCTAAGACTCTTAGAAAGAAGACTTCCATGACTTCCTTTGACTCCCCACCAAAAGAACCACAATCTTCCCAAGATCTTGTATCTTAGGATCCTCCACCTCTTAGGGATTCTAAGAGAAATAAAGGAAAAGGAAAAGGTAAAGAAGTTGTTACTGAATAAGAACCAGAAGTCATTGTTGAACTCCCTCCAATAGAAACTGATAAAGAGGTTCATAGTATTCAAGATAAAATTGTTCCACCAGTCTTGAGGAGATATTATTATAGGAAGCTTGAGTTGATAGAGGACACTCAGAAACAAATGGTTTGTGAAGAAAAGTTAGGTACCCCTATTGAAACTTCAGCCATGGAAGTGGATGATGACATCCTAATCATTAAAGTTAAAGAAGTTTCACCTGCCCTCAAGAGGTCTTTAAGAAACAAACTTGCATTTGTAGAACAGTCTCAGCAAGAGATGGAACTTGTAAAGCCCATAATTAAGTTTCCTAAGTTAAAGGTATCCCCTCTTGAGAAGCAGGCCCTGGAATCCATTGTTCAACTAAGTGAGTCACCTTCTAATCCTTTACAGTCATCCCCTGAAACATTTTCATCAAAGAAAAAGGAGGACAACCTACTAGCAACTCAGGCAAAAATCAAGATCCTCACAAAAAAGAATCAAGTTCTAAAGCAGAAGAACACTACCCTGAGCAGTCACCTTGCCACTCATATGGGAGAGCTAGTTTATGAATGAACTAAGTTGAGGAAAAGTATCAGAAGGAAAGGTATAAAAAGAACTCAGTTGGTCAATATGTAAAAACAAAACATTATCTTAAGGGTAGCTAATAAAAAATTGACTGAGCATATCTATTTGGAAAAGACTATGCTGAGTAAGAAGAACTTGGCTATTTTTCTGGAAGAAACAACTTCCCCAAATTCCTCCAAACAAGATGATTGATGGGCAGGGGTGTCTTACCAATTTTGTGATTAAAATGTGTTGGCTTACAATGAACATGTCATATTCCATCTATTCATTGTTCATTTTCTGGTTGAAAGGTTATTGAACAGAGGATACATATTTCTTTTTTCCTATATACATATCTCTCTATTTTGGTTCTCAAATAACATAAGACAAGTATATAGGAGTTTGAATATTACATCAGAACACTTGCAAGGATAGGGCCACACAATGTGCAGGCTATCGTTTCAACCTATAGGAGCTTCATCATCCATTTTTGCTAGTACCTTGTTTTGGTTCTTTACTTAAGGATATGATAAGATTCACTTGAAGACACAGTTTATCAGACCTCTTTTATCAATAGTAAATTGATAAATTTATATGCATTACATTCTCACAGAGTTCTTATACTTGTTTTATTAACCTGAAGTCTTATGGATGCATATGAAGGCTACATTGTGAGAGAGAGGTGTAAATGCAAAGATAACGGTATGAAGTCTGAGTAATATCATTTATATCAGTAAAATACAATGTTATGGGTTCAAGATAAATTAATCGCATAGCCTTCAAGTCAAAGTTCAAGCAAATTTTCAAGTTTTTTGGCCAAACAGTTTCCTACAGAAGTTTGTACCGCTTGTGAGCTATTTTTCATATACCGTGCTACAAACCAATTGATCTTCAATGGGTAAGAGGTCAAGTCATATTTGAGTTCCTTCTTGGTCAAAGAAGAAGGTGACATGAAGTCCAAATGTTATTGAAGACTCTAGAATATGATTGTTATCATCCAACAAGCATATGAAGCTGTCGAAGACTTAGTTAGGATGAAGATTTGATTCCATGAAAATAGGATATAGATCCTAAAGATTTTGTAATAGATTAGATCAAGCAATAATGTAGCTATTCGATCCATACTTAGGGGATCTCATATAAAATTTGTAAGGCTATTTAAGCTCACTGAAGCTACGTTGTAAAGGGTTCGAACTTGGAGACTTGAAGATACTCTTTTGTATAAGACTTTGATATATATATATATTGGAATCGTTTCTTATAATTATGTTGAATATAATATTCATTTGTTTTGTTTACACAGTGATTGATTAATGTCTTTTAATCACTGCATTGGTAGGCATAATTATAAGTATTCTTCCTTGTTATAATCAATCTTTCATCTATATTTTAGATATACATGATATTGTTGGTATAGTGAGTGTTCTCCATCCATATGAGTTTAAAAACCATCCGAACAATACCTTTTGAGAGCGTTATCTTGTCTGGATATGGTCAAGTGTCTTGTGTGAGGGAGTTATTGAATGAGTTATTCATTTTCTGATCCATTTTTATACATTTTATTAAACATTTGATTAAGTTACCAAGCTTACTAAACCTACAACCTTGAGTGACTCTTGGAGTGATAAAACCCTACTCGCATTCACAAGAATATGATTGTTACAATGAGGCTACAAAGGTATTTTTAACATAAGTAAAATCCAAAACCCTAACCCTGGAAGATGAAAATCCAAAAGGTTTGTGGGCCCCGATGGGGGTAGTTGATACATCAACTTCCGGGGGGTGTAACTTTTGCATACAATCTTTGTTTGGGGCGCTCGATACACCATTGGAAAGGCATAAATGAGAATAACGTCTTTCAATTGGCCCAGGTTAGTGCCTTTGGCAATCACCTGGGCCCCAAATCCCCTAAAAGCGTCATTTAGGGGCTCAAAATAGCCCCAGAAGTTTGGAATCCGAAAAACTTCCATGATGGAAAACTTTTTTTCGAGCCTATGGAATAGGTGGGCGGCCACCGATATCCACCTGGATCAATCCTCCCTCCTTATGAAGAAATGGTCTCCATTGCGATGAGTTCCCGGGGGAGAGGGGGAAGCGTTTGTTGAATCTGAATCTTGGTGAGTTGCTTGCCTTGTTGGATAAGTTGTGATGCTTAGCTTGTTGAAGGTTGTCACGAACATGTGGCTGGAAGGGTTGGACCTTTTTAACCAGTCTGGCTACATGATATGACTATGTGCAGAAGGAATCTTTGCACTTTGTTGCAACCTTGTCGACCTACTTTTGTTGGATAGAAGGTGCTTGGGCTGAGGTTGTAGTGGTTGTAGTATCCTTCTGTTCCCATTTTGAACAGATTGTGAAGAAGCTAAATTTTGTAGTATGAGATAATACCTTGCGACACTATTTATATGGAACAATAGTCAAAACTACCTCTGGTATTCTGTAGAGATGACCCCCCAAAGAAACAATGACACTGCAGGGTCGATAATCATAAACAACATGGCATTTCCACATATATGGTTTTCCCAAGAGAACATCACAGACATCCAGTGGGGAAACATCATATAATACCTCATCCTTGAAGGATTGGATGTCGTATGACAATCAAAACTATTGGATGACACAAAGATCTCGTCCCTGATGAATCCACCCGATGTTGTATGGTTGCGGGTGTGGTGTTGTCGACAATCCCAACTATTTGACAACCTCTATTGATATGAGGTTCTTCTGGCTTTCACTATCAACAATAAAATGCAATAGGGTCCCCTTCACCCACATATGTGAATGAAAAAGGTCCTCCCCCTCTTCAGGATTTGTTGGTTCTTCTGGTTGAATTGTTGTGGTCATGACAATAGCAGTGGGGTCTGCATCGATGATATATCTTTTACCAGTATTTTCATAATCATATTCTGAATCAGGGTTCGGCTCCTTGTCTTTGATATTGACCACCAATTACTATTTTGAGCGACATTCATCGGTATTGTGCGAGGGGATTTTGTGGAAATCACAATATTTCCTGGTGTCCTTATTTGTCTTCCTGTGACCCTTCTTTTCATGTGGCTTAGACTAGTTTTCAGGAAGCTATTTTTTAGGGTCGTCTTTATCATACTTTGGTTGTTAATGATTTGTAGACCCGGACTCTCATTTGTTCTGGTGATTAAACTTCTTCTCGATTTTAACATCATATTGATAAGAAGAACCGAGTGATGAGATGTCCAGAAAATCCATTTCAGTTTGGATGTATCTGTGTAGAGCCCCGCGATATTTTAGAACCAAATGTCATTTGTAGTCCTTGATACCCAACTTGGTGTGCAAGGTATGGAAGGTATTGGTGAAATATGGAACTGCTTGGCCCCTTTCTTTTCGTAGTGTGGTCCATCTCATATACTAGTCCTCATAGTTGCCAACAGGTTAATATTGTTCCTTTACCGCATCCACAAAAAACTCCTAAGTGGGCTTGGCCCCATACATTCTAGACTCCTCTGTGGAACTTTGCTCCCAGTAAGTTTCCCACCAATGTTTGACATGGGGGAGATCCTTAAGGAATGTGAAGGTGATATTTTCCTTGTCAGAAAAATGGTGAACAGAGAAATAACCTTCTAGCAGATTTAACCATTTGTCTAGGGCATCCACATCTCTCCGACCTTCAAATATGGGAATATCAAAATTAAGTTGTACCTTGAAAGGTGAGGTGCATCCAAAGTGGCCGCTTGATGAATATTCTATTTTTGTTATCGAAAATTGTTGAAGGATGTGGGAAAAAATCTCCATCATTTCGTCCCTCTGTTGCGTGAGAGCTTGCTCAAGCAAAAGATTGATAGAATCGTTTGTTTTGTCATTTTATTTTCTTCCACCATTGAGGGTTTATTGGGTGTGGGAGACATATTTTCCTCAATAGAGACAAGCTCAAGACCCAACTTTTTATGCACAGACCTCGTCAGGGACATGCACTGAAAAATGATCAAGAGCAGCCTACTCTGATACCACTTATCCGTATTATTTTCGGCACGAAATGAGAGCGGAGATATAATAAAGAAATGTACAGAGATATCTTGGATATCCAATAATATAACAGAAATGTATCAGAGATGAAACCATAAACATAGAGATACAGTAATACACAATTTTCTATTAATGAGCGAAAATGTACAAAGACTGTAAAAATACAGAGTGAAAGACTCACTAGAATGGTGGTAGCTTATCTCTGAGAAGAGATGTGTCTGCTAATCGCATTCATAAGAAGATGATTGTTACAATGAGGCTCCAAATGAATTTTTAACATAATTAAAATCCAAAACCCTAACCCCTAAAAATGAAAATCCAAAAGGTTTGTGGGCCCCGATGGGGGTAGTTGATACATCAACTTCCCAAGGGTGTAAATTTTGCATACGATCTCTGTTTGGGGCGCTCTATACACCATTGGAAAGATATAAATGAGAAGAATGACTTTAGACTAGCCCAGGTCATTTCTTGAAGCAGTCACCTGGGCCCCAAATCCCCAAAAAGCGTCGTTTAGGGGCTCAAAACGGCCCCAGAATTTTGGAACCCGAAAAACTGTCGAAAAATTGCCAAGATGGAAACTTGTTTTTCGAGCCCGTGAAATAGGTGGGTGGCCATTGATATCCACTTGGATCAGGTCTAAATCAAGAACCACATGCTTGGTACAAGAAAATGGATGGATTTCTGATGAGTTTGGGCTTCAATAAAAGTGTTGTTGATCCAAACTTATATTATCACATTGATGGCAATGAATGTTTGATTTTTGGTCCTATATGTGGATGACATTTTCCTCACTGGTTCAGAGAGACTCATTGTTGAATGCAAACAAGAATTGAATACTGAATTTTAAATGAAGTATTTGGGCTTGATGCACTACTTCTTGCGACTAGACATATGGCAGAGAATAAATGAGATTTTTCTGAGTCAAGGAAAATATACTATGGAGATACTGAAAAAGTTCAGCATGACAGAATGCAAATCCATGCCCACTCCAATGGTAATGGATTTGAATAAAATGAGTGATATTGATTCAGGATATGTAGATCCACACTTATACCGAAAACTGATTGGATCATTGATGTATCTGGTTAACACCAAACTAGACATTTTCTATGCAGTAAATGTGCTTAGCCAGTTTATGAGCCAACCGAGACAGACACACTGGATAGATGAAAAACATGTATTGAGATACTTACGAGGCACAATTAGTTATGGCCTAAGATATGCCTCCGGTGTGGACTTGATCCTTCAAGGATATTTCGATGTTGATTGGGCAGGAAGCGTAGTAGATAGAAAAAGCACCTCTAGTTGTTGCTTCACTTTAGGTTATGCCATGGTTTCCTGGTGTAGCAGAAAATAAAGCTCTATGGCATTAAGCACCGCAGAGGCAGAGTACATTGCATTGAGTGTAGAAATCCATGAAGCAGTGTGGCTTTGCAAACTTCTAACTGACTTGTTCGATCATGAGATGGATCCTACTACTATTCATTGTGATAACTAGAGCTGTGTAAAGCTCTCTAAGAACCCTGTGTTTCATGATAGATCGAAACACATTAAAATAAAGTATAACTATATTATATACATGGTGCAGAGGAAGACAGTACACGTGTAGTATCATCCTACTCATGAACAGATTGCAGATATCTTCACCAAACCACTTTCCAAGACAAAGTTCGAGTATTTCCGTGAGAGACTTGGCCTGGTGGAAAATGTCAATGCCTCCCTAGTTGAGAAGGAGTGTTGATGATTGCAACTATGTGAGACATTCTCCATGACATAAACCTGAGAGAGAGCCCCTGAAATGGATGTGTGGTTCGTATATGAGACAGATATGGAATGTAGAGATGGCCTCCTCCTTATAGAGAGTTAAGAAGAACTCCAGATGATTCTCTTGTGTAATGCAGTGAGAAAGAAGATCTGCAGAGTTGGATGTGCATGTGGCTAAGCACAAGGTGAACGTGTGAAATCCCAAAGTGTTGGGTGAATCGTCATGGGAACATAAATGAATATGATGTATTAGTCTTCTCTGAGAAGAGAGTTGATGAGAAACTCCATATGACTCTCTTGTGTAATGCAGTGGGAAAGAAGATCTATTGAGTAGACGTGCATGTGGATGAGCACAAGTGAACATGATCCTAGTGGTTGAGCACTAGTGAAGAAGTGGTTCTTTTGTGTAATGTAGTGAGACAGAGATATGGGCATCCCTATGGATGTGACCCTAGTGGATGATCACTAGTGGGTGTATAATATCCCTTGCTATATTGTTCAAGAGTCATGCCATCTTGTAACCCTAATTGTAATGTAAAGGGTACAGGTCGGCCTCACCTTAATGTGATTGATAATTAATGTAAAAGATAATCAATTTGGTTAATATTAATTATATTATGAGATAGAGAGGTCGTCCCTATTGTTCCAATAGACACTTATGTTGACAGGTCAAGTATAATATAAGTAAAGGTAAATTCCCCATTAAGGAATCATATATTTTGTGTGAGTTTCGAAAATTCAGCAAGTACACCTTCTTGGGAAAAGTGTGCACCTCTCTTGGGCACTAGTCTTATGGGGTTTGCAAGCACCCTCTTGTGTGCTAGTTTTTCTTGGTGGTGAAGGTATTTCTCTTGAAGAATATAGCAAAGGATTTGGCTAGGTTTTCTTCCCTTGTTGATAAGGGTTTCCCAAGATACTTCTTGTTTTTTTGTGCATGGTGTTTCTTCTTGTGATCTTGGTTGCTACAACATTATTGGTTATGGTTAAGTTAAATGATAAAAATGGAATGAACTTCATGTTTAACCTTTCTTATTGAAAAATCAATAGGAGAGACACAGGACACTTCCAATAATGTGACGGATTGGCGTCAAAAGTTCGAAGACTGTATAATGAAATTAAAAAAAAAAAAAAACATTTTTTTTATATAGGGAGTAGGTTGATCCAGATGTAGATGGCAATGTTCTCGAAATATGATGATATAGAAAATTAGGATTATGGTTTCTATTTTTGTATAAAACCCTAATTTAAGCTTGTTAGAGCCTAAACAACTAAAAATTCATAGTCACTCTTAAGAGCTACATGTTTTCATTTTAAACTTTAATTAGTTTATTCCCTTGTGCATAAATGCATGCCAAGATTCACTAAAATGCATGCCTAAGTATTAACACACCTACAATTTGAGTGGTTCAAGTTTTTGAGGGTGTCTTAGATAATTTTACACTTGTCTACGTATTTAGATTTTCATTTGAAAACATAAAAGTGGTTGTTGTGCAAAAGGTGCAAATTCTACCTTGTAAATTGAGAGACCGAAATAGTAGAAAGTGATGTAATGAAAATCCATGCCCATGCTTCTATATAGCTCCAAATTTAGTTATATAATTTTTTGGGTGAAGTTAATAACATTTTGAGTCCTTTTTTTTAACAAGAACTTTGTATTAAATGGTTTCACCTAAGGTAAAGAAGCTATCAAATTTTATAAAAAGAGTCTTGAATGAAACAAAGCACCACTCTATGAATTGTTTGATATATAAAACATATAGAAACTTATAATTTTATGCAGTGAAGATGGAATATACTCTCATATATTTTCCTAATAGTAAGATGCATTAAAAAAACTTCATTACACTATTAAAATGCTACCCAACATGTCTTTCAATTGTTCTCTGAGTATTTTCTTCTACTTCCATGGGAACCGCTTCATGTCCCCTCTGTGTTTCATTTGATTGATTGATTTTATGTCCTTGAGGAGTAGTTCTTGCTCTGAAATAATTATGTTCATGTTCAACCATGTTTAGTCTTTGCAAAAGTGTTGTAACTGTTGTTTCCATCTCCTGAATTCATTGTCTTTCAATTTCTCGTTCCTGTAGATGTTTTACTTTTTGTTCTAACTTATTTGTTTTCTAGATGAGCATTAACATTGTTTATTCCAATGCAATTTTTTTCTTTCATGGACGATGCTTTTAGTTCTACTAAGAAGAAGGGACAAAATGCTTTCCATATTATTGATTCTTCCAGCATTCTCACCATAGTGAGCTTGTATTCCTTCCAAAAATTCTTCGAAGCACTTCAGATACCCTTTGACCTCATTCCAAAATGGGTCCATTATTATTGAAATTCCCCAACTTGTTATGTTGATGTATCTTATCTTAATGATCAGAACATTATGATACAAATGCTCAAAAATATCAGCAAACAGGGGGATATCCGAAATGATTAAAACTAAGGCTCGAAAGGTCCACATATAAAATCCAAGAAGGACACAAAAATGAGAGTGGTTATGAACAGGAGACAAGTAATACCAAGAAAAACCTGAAGGGTCTGGGAAAAAGGGTTCAAAAACACCTCCCATAGGAAAATTGGGGAGAAGGGGAAATAAATTAAGATTTGGGGGAAAATTGTGAAGGCTGAGAGGAGAGGGAAACTAGACAGGGAAAGGGAAACAGGGAAGAGGGGAGGTGCTAAACAAATTGGACACATCAAACCCAGAATATGAAAATGAGAATAGGGGTTGAGAAGGGAAAGGGAAAGAATCAAAAGGGGCTTCAAAAATATCTAACAACTCAGAAAAGTTTATACTAAGAAACCTAACGTTGTCAATGTCTAAGAGCTTCTTGATAAGAACTATGGTAAAATTCTCGTGAAAATCCTGTGAGTACGTAGATATTGGATATCAATGGACGAAGCTGGGAGCTTGATCTGAAGAAGAAAATCTCCTTGACTCAGACCAACGACCAGGGCCGAGTCTTCGATACCAAAACACTGAACCTGTTGGATTTCCCATTCTCAGGTTCACATATAACTACGCTTATCATATGCCTGGGGAATTTTTCACATAACTGGGCTTCAATGTCGAGAGGGTTGACAACACTGCAACACATTTCCCAATGAAATAACATTGCCATGTTGCATCATAACTGTCATGGTATGGGATTAGTCATTAATTCACCATTAACTTCCATTTGGAATTTAATAAAATTGGATCCCTTTTTCGCATTCTTATCTGAGACTCTAGAAATACTAAAATGGAATACCTGAATGAGCAAAATACTTGTTTTGCTTTTAAACTTTAATTTATGCCCTTGAGCAGAAATGCAGGCCTAGGTCTTTACACACCTATAATTTGAATGATTCAATTTTCTAAGGGTGTCTTAGATAATTTTACACCTATCTACATATTTATATTTTCGTTTGCAAACATAAAAGTGGATGTTGTGTAAAAGACACAAAGTCTACCTTGTAAATTGAGAGACCAAAATAATAGAAATTGACCGAATGGGAAATGCACACCCATGCTTCTATATAGCTCCAAATTGAGTGATATAAGATTTTGGGTGAAGTTAATAACATTTTAAATTTGTATGTTTCATCCAGAGTGCATTTTAAAAAGACTAAGGACTTCTACCTTGAACCGAGATTCAAGACCTTTTGTAAAATGGAGAATAAATTTGTTTTACTCTAAAATGCACGCCTAAGACTCATATAACCTCCAAATTGAGTGGTTCGAATTGTGAAGTTTGGATTTTATCACTTTAAATCTGTTTGTACTTTAGTTGTGCAATTTGAAACCTAAAACCCTCTAGTGTGTGTAAAGGCTAAAATTTGCCTTGTAAATGCAAAAAAAATGCATAAAGGGAAAAATGCATAAAAATGCATGAAAATAGGGCATGATGAGAAATGCATGTATGGTGTTGTTAATTTACAAGTTACAAGTTACAGAGATGTGGATTGGTTGTAAACCCTAAAGAATGCACACTAGTGTGATTTGTGCCCATATTTTAGTAAAGGGTTGAAATACACACGAACCTTTGGAAACTGTGCACACACACACTAACTTAAATGGAAAAATGAGAACTAACTACCTAGGTCCATGAGTTGGATGAGGCAGGAGCAGGAGCTTGTACAACCACATCACACATAGGCTAGTTAGTTGCATTTCCATTGCGAAGACCTATAGAAATCATCAAAGAATACAAGGTTATAATAAATAAATGAAAAAAAAAAAACATATCAACATGTATGAGACTATAGAAAGACTAAAATGGAATACCTGAATGAGCAAAATATGTGTTTTGCATTTGAACTTTAATGTATGCCCTTGTGCAAAAATGCACACCAAGCTTCAAAACAATGAACGTCTAGGTCTTTACACACCTACAATTTGAATTATTCAAGTTTATGAGGGTGTCTTAGATAATTTTATACTTGTCTACTTATTTATATTTTCATTTGCAAACATAAAAGTGGTTTTTGTGTAAAAGAGGCAAAGTCTACCTTGTAAATTGAGAGACCAAAACAGTAGAAATTGACCTAATGGAAATGCATGCTTGTGCTTCTATATAGCTCCAAATTTAGTGATGTAATATTTGGAGTGAAGTTAATAACATTGGAAATCCATATATTTAATCCAGAGTGGATTTTAAAATGACTAAGGACTTCTACCTTGAACTGAGATTCAAGGCCTTTTGTAAAATGGAGGGTAAATCTGTCTTACTCTAAAATGCATGCCTAAGACTCATATGACCTCCAAATTGAGTGGTTCAAATTGTAGAGTTTGGATTTTATCATTTTACATCTATTCATACTTTATTTGTGCAATTTGAACCTAAAACCCTCTACTGTGCGTAAAGGCTAAAAGTTGCCTTGTAAATGCAAAAAAAATGCATAAACGAAAAAATGCATGAAAACAGGGCATGATGATAAATGCACGCCCTAGGAAAAAAAATGCATGTATAGTGTTGCTAATTTACAAGTTATAAGTTACAGGACTGTGGATTGTTTGTAAACCCTAAATAATGCATACTAGGGTGATTTGTGCCCAAATTTTAGTAAAGGGTTGAAATACACATGAATCTTTGGAAAATGTGCACACACACTAACTAAAAGGGGAAAATGAGTAATAACTACCTGGGTACATGAGCTGGATGAGGTAGGATCGTGAGCTTGTATAGCTACATCACACATAGGCTAGTTAGTTGCATTTCCATTATGAAGACCTACAGAAATCATTAGAAAATGCAAGGTTATAATAAATAAATGAATAAATAGACATATCAACATGTACGAGACTCTAGAAAGACTAAAATGGAATACCTAAATGATCTTCTCTTGGTTTTGAGAATAATTTATTCTTTATTTAACAGGGCCAACCACATGAAGGTGGAAGCTCATTTGGCCCCTCCCCCGCACTCTCTCTCATCACTCTCAATTTCCCATACCCAAACTATCTAGAAATTAATTGAAAGTGGCATAGTACAATTCATGCATAGAAAGTAGAAAAACAAAATTTAAAGGTAAATGAAAGAAATAGCGTGTGTACAGATATGTGGTTTTGTACATACAAAACATATAACATTTTTCCATAATAATATAGAAAAATACTATATATTTGATAAACAACCTTTTTAAAATATGGCGTTTACCCCATTCCAAAGAAAAAAATATGTCATTCTTTATCCCATAAACATCCTAATATGTCATTCTTTATTACATAGAAATGTCATTCTTTATTCTGTAAATTCTTTGTGTGCCATTTTAATGATGAACCATGAAGCCAAGAAGGAAAAGTGATGATGATATACCAAAGAATTGAATATTTATTTTTAAAACCAAGTCACTATTTTCATTTACCTTATAGAACATAGTATAGGCATGTATAGAACAACGTATAGAACATAGTACATTTGGAAAATTTTCCTAACAAGGTATGAGATTGGATAGTTCCAGGAATTTTTTCTTCAGGATTTAACCATTTTTATGGAAGCTATATCAAGCTTCATATATCTATCATATGATTGAATATTAGGATTTTTTTTTCCATAATAAAATAAAATCATCTATTAACTTGCAAACAATATTTCGACCTTTCTAAAAACCATCCATAACTTGAAATTTAGTTACAAAATCCCTCATTTTATTAGCATATCTTCATATGCTTCATGCTAAATAAAATTTCGATTTTTATCCCAACATGAAGGTAGTGTCATTTCAACTAAATCCTTATATATTTTTATGAAGGTTTTGATACTTCTCTGAATTGAACTACATTTAATTTGAGGATGTTGAAGCAAATTCTTCTTTCTTAATATCTTTGTAACATCCATAATTATAGAAGTATGAACATTGAAACCCAAATCTTGTTGGGCTTCTTTGAGGATGTCGCACCTTGTAGAGATGACCTAGCATATTTTGGGGAGGACATGGCACCTTTTGGAGGGGAAATTTCACCTTTTGGAGATGATCTTGCACATGGAGGATGAAATGTTTCACCCTTTGGAGGAACAATTTCACTTTGGAACCCTACACATGATTTTTGACATCATTTGAGTGAGTCGTCCACTCTTGGCAGACCACATGTGCCACACGTGTGACTTTCAACATGCATTTATGGAGAATTTCTTAACATTTGATCATTTTACTTCATCTTGGAAAAATCGTTGGGGGTCTTTTGACTCATCCATGTTAGAAAAAACATGATCATGGAGCAATAAAATAAAATAAATGTGGAAATAAAACACAAAAGATACACAATACAATAGAGACATGTATATATGTGGTTCTCCCAATGTGGGCTACGTCCACCAGATAAATTTATAGGTCCTTCCTTTATCATTGTCCAACAAAATGAAGGGATTCAACCTACAAGACAC
>ML788198.1:214511-235118 GCA_009831015.1 Picea engelmannii | reverse complement strand
AATCCTTCATCGCAAATGAATTAGCTAATTTCTTATTGAGAACATTTATATCATGCATATTAGACCCTGCAACAAGCATGTCATCTACATACAATAGAAAGATAATATAGCTTCCATTTTTTAGCCTTTTAAAATAAACACAGTGATCTGAATTTCATCTACTATAACCTTGTTATGTCATAATCTTGTCAAACTTCAAATACCACTTCCATGGAGCTTAATTTAGGCCATACAATCTCTTCTTCAACATGCATACCAAATTATCCTTTCCTTTGACCTCATACCCTTCTAGCTATTGTATATAAATCTCTTCCTCCAAATCCCCATGGAGAAAAGTTGTTTTTACACCTAATTATTCAAGATACAAATCTTTTACTGCCACAAGACTTAAAATAGTCCTAATTGAAGTCATCTTAACAACAGGAGAAAATATTTCATCAAAATATATACCTTTCTTTTGTGCAAACCCCTTTACAAAAATTCTAGCCTTGTACCATTTATTCCTCCATATTCTTCCTTCAAACTGTAAACCCGTTTATTTTGCAATGCTCTTTTTCCTGCAGGAAACTAAACCAAGTCCCAAGTCTAGTTATTTACCAAGGATTCCATTTCTTCTTTCATTCCTTGATCCCACTTCTTTTTATTTTCTACCTTCATTGCCTCTTCATAACATTTTGGTTCACCAGAATCAGTCAACAATAAATAATACAATGAAGGAGAGTATCGTTTGAGGGGTCTACTTAACATGGTAGATATTCTAACAACGTTTTTAGGAGTTTGAGGTGAATGATGCTCTTGTTGTTGTACATTTTGATTTTCTAGTACCTTTGGAATTTCTTTTTCAATGATCTCATCAAGCACTGTGTATTCTGGTTTTTCTTTTTCCTATTTCTTTCCCTGCAATTTATCTTTGTACATGACCTTCCCATTGAATATGAAATCTCTAATCCTAATGATTTTTTGATTTTCATAATCCCATAAGCGATAACCAAAATCATTAACACCATATCCAATAAAGGTACACTTCTTGGATTTTTCCTCAAGCTTCGTTCTATTTTCTTTATCAATATGAACAAATGCTTCACAACCGAAAGTCTTCAAAAAAAAATAGTTTACCTTTTTACATGTCCATGCCTCCTCTGGAATTCCACCATCCAAATATCTTTAAGGTCCTATGTTTATTAAGTAAAAAATAGTATCTACAACATCTTCCCATAACTGTAAGGGAAACCCAACATGCAATCTCATACTCCTTGCACGCTCCATGATTGTCATGTTCATCCTTTCTGACACACCATTTTCTTGTGGTGTTCCTGGAACTATTTTCTCTCTATGAATCTCATGGTATGAACAGTAATAATCAAACTCCTTTCTGCAATATTCACCTCCATTGTCTGATCTGAGACACTTCAACCTTTTTCATGTCTCATTGTCAACCAAAGCTTTCCATTTCTTAAAAGTATCAAAAACATCATTTTTTGTCAAACGCAATAAACCCAAGTTTTTATGGTTGCATCATCAATAAAAGAAACATATAATAAGATCCACCGAGAGATGATACCTGATCTAGTCCCCATACATATGTATGCACAATATCTAACCTTTCACTCTTCTTTTCTTTTCCAACTCTGAGAAATCTGACTCTCTTATGTTTTCCATGAACACAATGCTCACAGAAATCCAAATCAATTTGTTTAAGATCTGGCAACAAATTTATTTTTGAAGTATTTGCATCCCCTTCTCACTCATGTGTCCAAGCCTATGATTCCACAGTGTTGTATTCACTCTTGTAGAAGCTAAAGAGATAGAGGAGTCAATATTACTAGTACATAAATATAATGTACCTACCTTCTCTCCTTTTGCTATCACTATTGATCCTTTGGTGACCTTCCATGCCTTATCTATAAATATATATATATACAACCTTCACTTGCCAACTACCCTGTTGAACTTAGATTTTTCATTAGATATGGAACATGTCTTACATATTTCAACAACCATTGGTTTCCATTCTTTTGTTTTATTTGTGCCTTACCCATTCCAACAATTTTGCATGGTGCATCATCACCCAAATGAACCTGTCCAAAATCACCTTGAACATAATCTAGAAAATGTTTCCTATGGGGTGTGGAATGAAATGAAGCCCCTGAATCTACTACCCAAGACTCGGAAATATTATCTACAGAAAGAATCAAAGCATCTGGTAACAAATCACATGTTACATTTGCTTCTTGATTTTTCTCTTGATGTCCATCTCTTTGTTTCTTTGGAGCTTTGTAGTCTTTCTTCAGATGTCCTTTCTTCCCACAATTCTAACACTCTATCTTTCCCAGTTTGGATTTGGATATGTCCTTCCGAGAATTCCCACAATTCTCTAAGTCCTTTCCTCTATCCTTTTGTCTTCCCTTGTTCTCCATGGTTACTGCATTACCTGATGTCTCACCTGTTCTTTTTCATCGCATTTCCTCGCTAAGAATAACACCAACAACATCATCAAATTTTAGAGTGTTTGAACCATAGAAAAATTTACTTACATCCATGACCAAGCCATTTCATCTTTCTGGCAATGAGAACAGGATTAGAAGATCCCTGACCTCATCATTAAAGTCCACTTTTACAGAACTTAGTTGATTAGTAACTTTATTAAATTCATTTAAATGATCTGCAACAAACCCACCTTCTGACATATTCATATTAAATAATCACTTCATTAGAAATACATTATTGGATGCCGAGGGTTTTTCATACAGTTTATCCAATGCATCCATCATATCCTTTGTTGTCTTTTCTTTTGAAATAGTGAAATCCACCGACGTTGCTAGGATCAGTTGTATCATTCATAGTGTCTTTATGTCAAGAAATTCCCATTCTTCGTCATTCATCGTTATCATCTTATTTTCTATTCCACTCAATGGTAGGAATAGATCCTTCTGATATAAATAGTATTCCATCTGCATCTTCCATAACTGGTAGTTTTGGCCGTTAAATTTCTCGACCCTAAAATTTTCATCTTCTTCCATTACTCCCACTCGAACCAGGAACCCTCTTTTCATATGATACATTTCACTATGATACCAATTGTTAGAAAAAATAGGATCACAAAGCAATAACATAAAAAAAAATGTGGAAATAAACACAAAAGATACACAATACAATAGAGACACATATATATGTGGTTCACCCAGTGTAGGCTATGTCCACCATAGAAATTTCCAGGTCCTTCCTTTATTATTGTCCAGCAAAATGAAGGGATACAACCTACAACACACCCATTGTAACTTCATCTTCTTTCTCTCTCAATCTCCTCTCTCATAATACAATATGCATACACATAAAAAGCCACAATACAATTCCCTCATGAAAAGAGGGTTTCCTTATAGGGGAAAAAACCCTAACATAACTTCTACTATCAGATCTGCGACCTTATAATGAGCGGTCCAGATTGACTACGAAATTACAATATTTTACAAGGCAATTTTTCCCAAAAACTTTTTTCGGGGGCACTGCCCCCGAATCCCCCACTAGGGGGGATCCATTAATTATCTTTGTCCCCCCTGACAATAATAGTGGGGGGGAAGCCCCCCCCACACCCCTCGGTTAGAAAATGGGATCCAAGCATGGCTTAAACAAACCTATGAATCAGGAAAATAATCAGGCTCGACAACCAACAATCCACTCTTGTATCATGTGATATTTGATGTATTATGACCTTATCTCTATGGATTGTAAATAGATAAATGCATTTTTATATTTTCTTAGGGATAATGCTAGGAAACATTTATTATGGGAAGGGTGTTAGATCTCTCATATAAATAGGGAAGCACTTCTCATTTGTGAATCAATTCTAGAACTTGTTGATAACATTACTTTTCTACTTCTTCTCTTCTATATTTTTCTATGGATGGATAACTAGAGTGACTTCTTAATGATGTTGTCTTGTGGATTGCTTTTCAAATTTCATGGATGCTCTTTGATAGGTTTTTGAAGATGAATTTATTTCTTTAGTAAGTGGTATCACTTGATCTATTGGATGTTGTTTATGAATGATTTTAATTGTAATTGTGTTCTCTAGTGGTGGTGGTGCTCTCTCTTTGTGTCTTTATTGAACAAGTCCCTTCTTCATAACTCTTGGAAGATTACTAGTGGAGTATCTCCCCTTCAACTATATTGGAATTTGTAAAGCATTAGGTGGATTGGTTAGGGTTTGTAGTGGACAACCCTAACTATCACCCTAGTTCCACTTACACTTTCTCTCAAGGGAGTCCTTAGTTGACCCCATATGCCCCCAAAAAATGGTAGGCACTAGTTTTCTCCCATCTAGTCAATCTAAAATCCAAATTTCACCTTTTTATTTCCTTTTTAGGGTAAATATATGGTTTTATAACAACTTACATGCATTTATAGCCATAAAAACCATAGACGTCTTGGTATCTATGCATGTACTTAACCTAAAAATTTATTTTATTATCATAAATTTTCTTGTTGATTTATATTATAGCCATATTAGGGCTAGATCTCTTGATATTTTTTTGTTGTTATATGCTCTTTAATTTTTAGAATTATCTAGTTGTATAAACCCTAGTCTTATCGATTGTTTTATCCCTAATTTCCAATTGTCTAATACCTATTCAAAGGGATAAAGTTGATTGTTGGTGTAACTTGTTTACTACTGTAATTTTCTTCTTTTATACAAGTTTTATAACAACCCTTAGTAATTTTCATATTTTTAGTGTTTGGGAATCATTTTACATTGGATAATAACTTGATGAACCCCCTAAATCATCCTTAAAGAAAATAAAACCCAAATATGGAATTCACTTTGAGTAACCACCTAATCCATAACTTGCTTGATATATTTAGTTGGTGGTTAATTGGGTAGCTACATAGGATATCTTAGACTTGATTGTGTCTTTCCTTAAGAACCTTAGGGGATACTAGGGAATCCTCCCTTGTGTTGGACTTGTCCCTCACTAAAATGAGATAAGTTGTTGCCTAGGTCATAGGTCATAGTGATAACACTTATAATGTTCCACTCATATTTGTACCTTATGAAGGCTTTGCACGAGGGTGCAATATTGTGTGATAACAATGTGAAAGACATTGTTTCACCTATTGATATAGCATGGTCAACTGCACATGATAAGGAAGCCAAGGAAAGGAGAATCATTCTTGATTTAGTGAAGGATCACTTCATCCCTCACATTGCAGACAAGTGGAATGGTAAGTTGACATATGAGGCTTTGGTCAGTTGTATCAAAAGTCTTATGTCTCTAAACATATGATATTGTGAGATAAGGTTTCAACCATCCATACGAGTAACATAAATCAGTGGTGAGATATCTAGTTAGCATTACAAAGTTGAGAGATTAGTTGGATTTCATAGGAACAAAAGTGGAGGATATGGAGTTTGTGTCCATTTCCTTAAATGGAATTGCTTCATATTAGAAAAAGTTTTTCAAATGTATTTTTGTTTGTGAATGTTTTCCTGATTTTGTGAAGCTTTGAGATAATCATATGCAATAAGAGATTACGTTGGAGGGCCTATTTAGTGCAACAAAAGGAAGTACAAGATATATCCCTCATTGAGAAGATGATGAAGGTAAGCAAGAAATGATACAATAATGGTAAGAAGGAATATTCAAGTCCAAGAAATAAATATTTGAGTAAGGTGAAATGTTTTAGGTGTCACTTGTTGGAACATTATGCCAACCAATTTCCAAAGAGTAAGAAGGGAAAGGTCAGCAAAAATATGTTGCAATTGGTACTATAGCAGGATTAGATGAGGAATCATCCCAACTTGAGACTACCTTCTCCATGGTCTCTTGTTTATCTTATAACATTGTGTCAAGCATTGAATAATATATGGATAGTGGGACATCAAGACATGTGAATTATGAAAGGAAATTCTTCACTAGGATTCATAAGAAAGAGGGATGTACAAGTGTAGAGTTATATTATGATGTTACTTATCTTATAAGAGGATTGGTCACCATTTTCTTCTGGACACCATCAAGTGTTTTTTTTTAGTTGAATGATGTTTTATTTGTTCCTAGTATGAAGAAAGAATGTCTTTCAATTTCTTATATGGAAGACTTTCAACATAGAGTCACATTTGAAGGACATCAATGCACTATGAATTATTGTCATGTATCAAGTCTGAGCACTTTGGTTGGAGGTGTGCACAATGGTGACCTTTATAGATTTTTTTTTCATCTTATGACACTTGTAAATTCCAATATAAAGTTGGATGATCATTCTATCTATAAAGAGGCATATGCAAAGCACATTTGGTGGGATTCCATGGAGATAGGTTCAAAATCTATTGTGCAATTAGTGATTACTTCTAGGCTTGCAACTAATGGATGTTTTCTAGAGGACAAGGTTATTGGAATATATTAAAGAAAAAGAGTTGACCTTGATGTTTACCTTTCTTAAATATTCTCCTATAAAGAGGGAGGTGACCTTGTTAAGGTTGTTGCTTAAATTTTCAGGGGATTCAACATGTTAGGAAATATACCCATGGTTACAAGTTGTTGATAGCCCTACATGGGTAGTTTCTCATACCACAAGCTTGGTATTTTAGGATGGATGGAATTTGTGTAGTTGTCAATATTTTTTATTTTAATAGATGTGATCGTCCTATCTTGGCCTTGTATGGAGATGTGATTACCTTTGCAAGGCATCATTAATATCTTATGATATGGTGTTTGAAGATTTTGGCTCATGATGATGACTTGAGGGATGATGGAATTTGGTAGGTTGTTGTCCAAGGTTATGTTCCTTCATATTCACAAGTGGTTAGTGTTCTCTGGAGTTTTGGGATGTTGTGATATTATCTTGTTTTGTTGGGTATAGTGAGACTTATCTTGTTTTGTTGGGTATAGTGAGACTTATGCATCTTACAATATCTATATTCTAGCACAACAAAATATTGTGGTGAGAAAATATGTGAATTTTGATGAGGATGTGAAGAATTGTAGTTCACAAGTATCTCCTTCAGTGATTGAAGGGAGTGAGGAGGTTGTTGTTTCAAAGGATGGTTCAAAGGTTATATAAGAATGAAATCTAATTGTGGGTGACGTGAGATTAAGGGTGGATATTCCCTCACCTTCTACTCTTGCTGGAAGGAAACTAAGATGGTTTACTCAAATATTCAATATGCAAAGGAGCATGTAGGAGAACATAGATCTTTAGTGATGGAAATTATACATCCTAGGAAATATGTTAACCATATTGCATTGGCATATTCCATTTGTGAGCCTTCCAGTTGTTTTGAGTAGGTGAGGTGTGATGCCTTATGGAGGAGTGTGATGTTCCACAGTGAATCAGGGTGTTGGACAATTTCTAAAATGTCATGGGATGAAATAATTTGACATTTTTGTGATAATATGAAGGTGGAGAACTAAAAGAACTTTCTCTTATAATTTCCTTCACATGCCCACATTATATTTCAATTTCAAAATATGTGTATTAATACCAACCTTCCTAACCTATTAACTCATTAAAGATATGTAGACTTAAAAAAACTTTTCTCCAATCCTTTTAAAAAATAAAATTTTAAGGAAAACTAGTTAATTCCTTACAATATTTCTTACACTTCCGAAGATCAAAATTGATCTCAATAAAAATAAACCATCATCAATCTAAATTTAACCAAGTAGTCACCCTTATTTTACATCTACATCAATAATGCTAGTAAATAACCATATTATTAAAATAAATAATGAAGATAACTAGGTTGTGAATATATTGGACATTAATTATTTATAAACATTTGTTAATATGAACATCGATATTACTACATTGTTGTTGTGAAACAAAATTGATAACGAAAAAACAAGCTTGCAAGTATATTGGATATTTATACATTATGTCAATGTATGAATATGTCGGTTTATCCTAGAATTAACAAGGGGAGCTGCAAAGCAGCAAGCCCCTGCCTTAAGTGATAGTTTAGTTAAAAGCTTTATAGTTTAATTAAAAGCTTTACAGAAGCCTTGGAAGTGCATCCATGGTTTTCGATAGATCCTTTACAAAACCCGCATGCCCATTGCTTGTGGTGGAGATAGTAATGATATTATTAAGAGCCATTTTGTAAATTTGGTCGAGTTACTTTCTCCTTGTATTCGAGATTCTCCATGGATACTAATTGGTCTTTTGCTTCGTTCATTGCTTAGAGTCAATAACATTATGATAGAAGAGTAGATATTTAGAGGCAAATCTAGAAACAAGAAGAGATTGGAAGGTTTACTTGGAAATCTATAACATTATGATGAAGAGTAGATATTGAGTAATTAGCGGCAAATCTAGAAACAAGAAGAGATTGGAAGGAAAGTTTACTTGGAAATCTATGTTTGAGAAAGTACCCAACTTACAATGAAAGTCAGAGATAGAGAAAGTACCCAAATTACAATGAGCTCCAGTTTATGAAGTAAAAACATAAAAATAATAACTGTATTGTTATTCAGTAACATAAATAAAACTATACAAAGATATGGGCGGCTTTGTTAAATTTACAAATAACAATTTCTAAAGTTAAATATTAAGAAAAAACAAAAATTCGGCCCATTTTTTCTCCATTTTGTGTCTACAGGAGGCATCTACATGAGTATGCAGGGATTAGAGGAAATGGAAGTTGCACCTTTTCTTTTGCCAACATCAGGAAATGGAAGTTGCACCTCCGCAGGGCTTAGAGGAAATGAACGCGTCTACAGGAGTCTGCATGGAATAGAGGGAATGAGAGGAAATGAACGCTGGTAGTTTGCTCGGATCAGAGGGTAGTTTGCAGGGATTAGAGGAATCAGACGAAATGGACGCCGGTAGTCTGCACATTTCGCATTTTCGCATGCAGGGATCAGACGAAATGGACGTTGGTAGTCTGCACAGGGATCAGATGAAATGGACGTTGGATGAGAGGAAATATAGAGACCGATGTTCCATGCAAGTGCATGCAAGCAACAGATGGACATAGTTGGTTGACACACAACAACAAAAATAGAATGTGTTTGGAATTGATGAAATTTAACATAGGATAAACATAAGACATTTAATGTTTATGAACTAATGCTAACAAGGGAGTTAGCATTAATTCACCTCAATGGATGTACACAGTAATGCAGTGTAAATAAATTTTCCTTTGCTAAGTTTCAAACAACAAAATTTTTCCTTCGCCTTTATATGAGGCCAAATAAGAGTTCAATAATGCAGTGTAAATAAATTTTCCTTTGTTAAGTTTCAAACAACAAATTTTTTCCTTCGCCTTCATATGAGGCCAAATAAGAGTTCTAATTCAAAAGTTAGGAACAAAATTTTCCATTCGCCTCTATATGATGCCAAATAAGAACTCAAATTCAAAAGTTAGAATAAAAAGTGAATTGTGAATCAGAAAATGGTATAAATTTGTTAAATTTTTTTATTAAAATAGTAGAAAGTGGTTGGTTTGCGTGCAGAACTAATATAAGAACGTTGAACCGATTACCATAGTCCCTATAGCCCGAAGGGCAGGGACTAATAAGGTTTCAAGTAGCAAATATATCGGATATCTATACTTTATATCGGTGTATTAATATCCATATGGAGAAAACTGCCTTGCAACAATAGAGATTAGACTCCACGTTTAAAGTTATCAATTTACAGTAGAAAATAATACAACAATAGAGATTAGACTCCACGTTTAAAGTTATCAATTTCCAGTAGAAAATAATATACCAATGGTAGTTGTGCAAGTCTCTGCCTGAAGTTGTAATTTAATAATAACTAAATTATATCTTATCGAGGTTGTGATTTCCTTTCGCGGGAACGGTGGACAATGTTAAAACTAAGTCCAACACTTAATAGAATAAGTAGATTATTAATTTTAAAAAATAATTTATATTAATTTTAGTCTGGATATTAATCACCATCATCATTACAAATTTCAAATCTGAATTATGTCATGTATAAATTTGTATTATGAGTAACAACAAGAAATAATGAACTTTTGACAATACTTAGGGTTGAAACATGTTTTAAATTTTTTAATTTGAAGATTAAAGCCTTCCTTTTTAGGGTTTTGGCTTTTCAAGAAGCATATCCCTCACTATCTTTTCCAAAAGGCCGGTACCAAAATCCTTTTTTAAATAATAAAAGGCAAAAAAGCCTAAAATGTTATAAAGGTCCCGACGCGCTTTCCGTAAAATTATTTCTTAAATCACAAAAAGTTTAAACCCTAAAGGAGTTAAGATTAACCTTTAAAAAAAAACAGGAGTTTTTTCGGAATTCGGAGTTTATTAAGAACATAGGTTTTAACACATATCAAATCGTGAAATCCCGATCCCCGATTTCCCAAAAAGTTGAAATAAATAATTATTAAAAAGTAAATTAATTGTTTCGCAATTTCAGAAATTGGGATGCAGCGATAACATACCTCTTATCAACATGATCCCCGAAATCCCGAAACGCGAAGTCCCAACTCATAATCTGTGTTAGGTCTAAATCAATCTTGTTTTGGAAGTTAGTCCCTAATCCTCATTAATTAATTCACTAAAACAAAAATTTACGGCATAACTTAATGATTTCGCAATTTCAGAAATCGGGATTCATCGATGACATACTTCTTGTCAACACGATCCCCGAAATCCCGAAACGTGAAATCTCAACTCTTAATCTGTGTTTAGTCTAAATTAATTATGTTTTGAAAGCATGATTAATGACAATCAAACTTCTTAGGGTTTGTTCACGTTTCGGTTTTCGATTAAAAGAAATTTTTCGATTTTTGAATTCAAAGGCGCCAAAATGCGGCCACTTTAATAAAGGATAACTTATGATATGTGACACTAATGCATATCTTAGTAAATATCCACTGCATTCAATGTATTGAATTCGTGTCAGCTGCGTGAGTACCTACATCATTAAATGAATTAAAAAGAGAGTTTAAAGGTCTGTGTTTCGCAACATATTCTATTTCATACTATCAAAACGTAAGACGCATTCAATCGAGCTCATACACTCCTTTTCTGTGACAGGTTTTCCATTCAACTTAAATTCATGGCACCAAAGAAAGCACCGAAGAAGAGTGAAGATACAGAGGAAGGAGATATCATATCCGACACTACGCCACATGTTATCGACTCAATTAAATACTGGACACAAATCTCTGAATTCTTGGAATACAAAATCAAGAATTATCCTACTGATTCTGAGAATCACTTTCGGGATATAGCAGAATCAGAGCTTCATAAGATCGCGACGCACCCTCGGCTTATGGCGTACAATGACATGATCAGTTGGGCCTTGGAAAAGGTTTATATCTCGACAAGAAGCATTTTAAATGATCAAGGGGTCGTCATCAACTCATTCAGGCTAGAACATATACAAGTAATGTATAAACTCTCACCAAATCCTAAGTACACTTATAATGCCGAGTTTTTAGCTGAATTTCAAAGGAAAGAGTGTACTGAGGCAGACCGAACTTATCCCGATTTAATCAGAAAATGGTGGAGATGTCCATCAAATTTTAGGGTTGATACCCATGGGGTTTATGCCACAGCATCTTTGAATGAATACATGGTCTATGTAGCCATTATGCTGTGTAGACTTTTTGGGAAAAAGAATCCTTGCCATTTTCCTGCAGAATGGGTGCCCTTTTTAGAAGAAGCTTCAGAAGGATATACTTTCAACTGGAGTAAGATTTTTTCTGATAACCTAGCTCAAGAAGTTTCAAATTACAGAGTTGCAAAATCTAAAGGTAAACTAGTGGCCTTTTACATGTCAGCGTACATTATGGACGCAGTTTGCTTTGTGACTCATTTTCCCCTGATGAATTGGAGTTGGAACATAACCTGCCCTGAGCCCATTCATGAGTATCATTCTGAGCTATGGGAAGAAAATGCTAAAAATGCATTTTACGAAATTTGTCATTTTATTATAATTCCAATGCATAAAATGTTTTATGGCTGTGAACCCCCTCGCATTTCTGAGTCAGTATCAAGAAATCTCAAAGCAATAGTCGATTGGTTTGTTGATGAAAACTTCTCTTATATTATGGTTTATGGGTGCTCAATTCCCCCTCATGCACTTCATAAATTCCTCTCGGACAGACTGGTATTGAGGGAGGTAGCATATCAAATAGTGAAAGGTGGTATTGGGATAGAGCTAAAGGTAGCTCAAAAGAAATCCTAGCCAATCTTCCCTGTGTATGTCGGAAAATTTTCATTACTAAACCTTGGCCATTCTAAAGTGGAAGCCGAGGCATTAGAGGAGATAAAACTGGTAGATATTGAGCACATAAAGAATGACCCTTATCAATTAATAAGCAGACATTTGATGCACTGTAATTTGAAATCTTATGAACATGAAAAATCTTTTTATTATGATATATTCAAGGAGGTTAAAACTTACGAGAAGGTATTGAACAGGGTACAGGCCTTATCACCTAATTTACAGACTAGTTTCATGTCTTTCCAAAGTCATAGGCGAAGTTGTTTTCCAAAGATCTTGCAGGGTGAGTCCACAACCCCTCCTCCAGAGTAGGAAGGGCCTCCTCCAAGTTTTGAAACAGATGTACAAGATAAAGCAAATACAAGTGGAAAAATGAAGGAAATTGAATTGCCTCCACAAGAAATAGAAGTTCCTCACACAAAAAAATCAGAGGCAGGGAAAGGAAAAGAGTTGGAAATAACCTCAGAGATCCCTAAGAATATTCCCAAAAAAGTAGGAGGAACATCATCGACGGAGATTGGAAGTCCCATTACCTATTTGACTCCATTGCAGTCTACTTATGGAAACCCCCAAGAGGGAGCTCTATACGTAAGTGATCTTGAGCCTATTTCTAGAGATGAGATTCCTCCTTCCAATTATTTTTTCAGTAAAAAAAGAAAGGCTATCTTAAAACAAGAAATCCATCCAAGAGGAGATATGATGATTAAAATCACAAAATCATTATAGATGGACAAAAACTTAAAGAGGGAGAATTCGCTACATAGATAGCAGGCACAATGGGAGCCTTAGCATCGGCGAATTTATACTCTGTGGGTAGTTTGACAACTACGTTGGAGCAGAAAAAATAGATGATAACTCAGCTACAGGATCAATTAAAGGAGACTGAAAATAATATCAGTTGGGGGATAAAAAAGGGTCTAGAACGAGCTAGATTGAATGGAATTCAAGAGATTCAGAAACTAAAATCCAGCTTAGAGGAAACGAATCAGAAAATACAGGTCACTCAGGCACATGTCCTAAAGCAAGAGGAAACAAATAAACAATTATAAGATAAGATTAATTCCATTTCAAATCAAGTGGTAGAGCTTGAAATTTTCCAGGCCCAGGTATTGGGAATACATATGAAGATAGAAGAGGAACAACAGGGAGTGTTTTTAAATCTGGAATTTATTCAGAATTACTTTCAGGAAACAAGTAAAGCTTTGGAGAACATTCTCCTGAAAGAAAGAGAAGTGAAAGTATCCAGGACGAATTTCCAAAAAGCAGTGGCCTTTTCAACAAAGGAGGAGGTCGGAAAGATTCAAAAACTATATGTTTCAGAGAAGGTTAAAGGAGATATAATACTCAAGGTGTGGGAGGCAGACCTTGCAGAAAACAAAAGAATAACAAGAGAGGTCAATGATGATTGTCAAGGAATTTTTGATCTTTTAGAAAAAGCTTCGTTAAACATTGGAGAAAACAATTGTTCAGGGTTGTTAGGAGAAATTAACATTGTCAAGCACCAGTTGATATTCAAGGAATATCTGGAGGAAATGCAGGTGGAGGTCCCAAAAATAAACGTAATCAATTTCACCGAAATCGACAAATGGATAGTGATGTTGAACTTAAAGTTGCAAACTATTAAGTTCACAAGGAAGATAATTGAAGATCGTCTGCCTGAACTGCAGAGAAAGTTCTTCATATTTGAAGCAAAAGATATACTAGAAGCTCCCAGAGTTTTGGTGAAGTTTTTGGGAAAATGTATTCGCTATCTTAAGACAGAAGAAGGAAGTTCGTCAACACAAACATGAAATATTGTTTTGTATATTTTCATTATTGAAATAACAAAGTAGTTAAAATAGAAATGTAAATGGTTCAACATTGCACATTCATGTAACCGTTAGTATTAGGAAGTTGGTAAATCACCGACGGGAAAAAGGTTTGATGATCATGTATAAATAGAATTTCACAAGACTAAGAAAGGGCTTTTGGTTTTTGAGAGAGACGATTGTATAAAAAGTTTTCCAATCCACTGTGATATAAATAATATAGATGAGATTCTGAATTCCGTCAACTTGAAGCTATGTGTTCTTTTACCCTGTTTCCTATTTTTATTAATATTTTTCTTCTTACATCTTTCTAATGAATGATCAACTATAAGTTTATTTCGCACATCTATTGTAGTTTGAATTGATTTGGTTATTAAATCATTTACAATTTTTCCTCTGTGATTGCTATTAGCAATTTCAAGACCTGTAGGTCATTTGAATGATTATATTTTATACTTCATTAGAAATCTTTTTTTCCTCTTTGTCTCCTGTTACAATATGAGATTATTTCGTGATTAAAGCCTCATATTTTCTCAGCAGTATTACTTTGTTATTTTACTATTCTCAAAATTGTTTCAAGTACAGGAAATGGCCTCAACTATTATTATGCTATTATTTTGAGTTCCAAAACTCTTTTTCTCTTTTCATCCCTTAAAAACTAAAGCAACAATTTCTCAATTTTTTTCAAAATTAAATAAAATTTTACTCTCCATGACTGTCCCAAATAACAGACAGCCCAACATAGAACCTGGCCTCCAAGATCAAACTAGCATCGCTTTGAACCTTTTTAATACTATTATGCAAACATCGACTAACCGAGTTGAATTAGAACCTTCATGGGCAGCTATTGAGAGAGAAATCAACATCCAAGAACAAAGGGAAGCTAGACAGAGGCAGTTGAGAAACCAACTCTGATTTATCCTTCCTTTTGATTTTTACCCTTTAATTACCTTTATCTTTACGGATGCCTTGATGCTATACTTTAGAGCCTTAAAGTATAAACTCAGGAACAACACGTAGCCTCCCTTATTGTAGATAGATGAGTAAGCACCCTTCTACCATAAGTAAAACTCAATTGTAGATTCAACAATTCAAGTCATTGGACCCGCATGTAAAGTAATAAATAAAACACGTTGAACATGATTTGTCCTCGTGTTTCCCTCATTTGATCAAGGGAGGGTATTGTATGGGCCATTGACATGACATTCCCATCACCGGCGAGGCAAGTTGAAGAAATGAGATCCGGGTAACCTCTAACCATAGATAGATAGATGTGGGATTGCATGTAGGTAGAAGATAAAGAAATGGGAAGTAATTTGCGGATTTGAAAAGAAAAAACAATTTATCTATGCAAGGGCTTTGAAAGCCAAGAAAACAGAGGAGAATTTGAGCATGAAGTGTGAAAGTGGGAAAATTTGATAAGAAGTGGTTGTGGACATTTTCTAAATAGGGATTTGGGGAGGGATTTTAGATAAATATGTTTTGAAACGGAGGGGGGTTTTGGAGGGAAGAGGAAACTTATCTTGGTAAATTTCATATATGCAATTGCACCAAACACACAAAAAATCTCTATTGATGAAAAACTTCTAATTATGTATATGTAATTTCATCAAACACATTTTAAAAAACCTTTGATGATGCATAGCTTGTTGGGGTCACAAAGAACACATACCAACATTTGACTTGGCTTTATTGACTATCAATATGGATCGTCTCTAAGTCTGAGAGGGAGATAGGAATGAATGTTGAGTCCAAAGTTCGGATTTGGAGATTGCTCAAAGTTGAGAGTCAATGAGCAAAATTCTACATTGTGGGAACAAGCAAGCTAAAACCATAGCCATATCCATAGCCATGACCAAAGCTAGTATTTAGAGTTGTATCCAAGAGCCAAAGTCAGATCCATGTTCCAAAGAAGTAAACAGAAAGCACATTGATCCATATTGGTTTCCTTGAGATTTCCAAAGAATTAGACAGAAAGCACATTGATCCATATTGGTTTCCTTGAGATTTTAGAGACCAAAACGCCTCTCAATGGGGAGGTGTGATCTAAAATGGATACGAACCAAGAATGGTTGTAAGACTAGATACCTGTAAGAGAAATTCAGGAATTTATGAAGGTTAGCAATCTATGTAAATCAATGAAATGCAAATTTTGAATAGGACAAAAGAAAAAGATAGGGAAAAAAAAACAATTAAAAGAAATAAGAAAAATAAAATAGGAGAGAAGGTTGAGGAAGGAGAAATGAAGGGTCATGGTTTTTGGCCTTCCCCTTACCCCATATCTCCCTATTTATTTCATTAATTTCACTCTCAAAGGGAGTTTTGTTGGCCAAGAGAAGAAGAGGATAAAGAGCCAAGAGTTGCATTGTACTAGAGATTGTCGACATATAATAGACCGAGCCCCATTCAAAGTTGGTTTTCTTGAGCCCCATTCAAAGTTGGTTTTCCCATTTGGGTTTTGAGGGTAATATCCTAGTGTCAATTATGATTTATTTTTTTATTCTTGTGTGATAGAATTTAATTTAATTTATTGTTGCATATTCATGGTCTAAACATTGTTGTTAATTACAATGGTCGAATTTGAGTGATGTGTGATCTCAGTTGTGAGGGAGGAACAATGCATTGTGGTTCGAGATTGAATTGTTCCTAACTACTCCAGCCTCCAAGACCAAAACCGGGTATCTTCAATTCACTAAAGCATTGAAACCCAATAAACAAAAGTTCTAGACTGCCAATTTATTGTGTTCAGGAAATAAATGGTCCTCATTTCTTAGTTTTTGTAATTGTTTAAGAAAAATATAATTTTATTCCTCATTGTTATCTAGTGGTTGTTGAAGTTGTTGGGTGATTTTCTCTTTCCTTAGAGCTGACTGCTCATTCTCTAAGCTGAATTTATCACTACATAGGCAAATCCACATTTCCCCTAGGTATATATCTCATTGTCTGTGTGAATTTACATCTCCTTGGGTCGATTCCTACTTGTTTGGGTGACTCATATCGTTGGGTTGATTCCACTTGCCTAGACTGCATATTCACTGTTTGGTCAACTTCTATTAGCTTGGACGATCCAAATCATGTAATTGAAGACATTGAGCATACAACCTTCATCTACAAATGATTGATTATTCTATATATTGGATGCCATTAAGGGTGGTACCCATGTTTTCGTTTGATGTATGAAATATTTGACACCTTTTTTTTTAGAGGGTTTTTGTTACAGGTGGAATGCATAAGGCCAAACAACAAACAAGAGAACCTAAGAAGTAGTTTGTGGGAGCTCTGAGAAAAATGAAACTTGTTTAGGAATGTGTAAGGAGTATATGTATGTAGGTGAAGCTATGAACAAGGAAGCAATGTTGGAGATTAAAATTTGAGACACTAAGGAAATCAAAATAGAGACATCTTTACAATTGTAATCCTTGTTTGTCCTTTTTGCATTAGCCTACACCTAAAATGGAAATGTGCTTAAAAAAATATTTTTGTAAGGATAATGAGTAAAAAAGACCCCATGAACATCATGAGGAAGAGAAATGATATCATGGAGGCATAGTAAGAGACATATTTACAATGTGATCCTTGTTTATCCTCTTTGCATTATCCTACACCTAAAATGGAAGTGAATTTGAAAATTTATTTTTGTAAAGGTTTTGCAAAATTGACTTGTCTCATCATACACAAAAATAAGAGAGAAGCATAAACAAGAATAAAGTGAATAGTCACAAAAGAAAGGAGTTTATTTTTCCTTTGTTTGTAAAGGAAACATATTTCTGGAACCAACTTCATAAAGGTGAAGAGGGAACTAGTGGAGTATTTTTCTACACTGAGAATTTTGTGATCTATGATCACTAGTCTGGCCATCCATATGTTTTTGTAGTCATTCCATAGACAGAAAATTCACTAACTGAGTTTGGAGTCTTGATGGCAATGGGAACATTACTTTCTTCTAAAACTAAGGAGTAATAATACCTTGTATTCCTAGTTGTTGTGTGAAAGCTACAATTGTATATTGCATTTAATCCAAGAGGTTTATGTAAACGTTAGTATGCAGTTTTATTTCTATGTATGCATTATTGGAAGACTTGGAATGTCACTTATTATTTTACATTGCTAGCTAGTGGTTGTGGTTGTGGTGTGTAGGTTACAACCAAGAGAAGGCCTTGTACCTTGGAGAAGAAGAGAGGACCCTGTACATGGAAAAGGAATAGAGGCATAATGGTCATTTATAAGATAGATCCCTTTCTCCAATACTGAGATAGAAAAAAAAAAAAACTTCCCTAAAGGATCTGTTTTGGTGAATCAAGTGGGTTATAAGTCCCTCATTTATAGATCAAAATGCAAGAGATATAATTTAAAAGGAATAAAACACAAAGAGAAAGATAAAAACACTCATCATTGTATCCTTCCTAGGGTTTCCTCATGAAACTATAACACTCCATATCTAAACACAAGATGAACAAAAATGAGTGAATTAAAAAAAGGACTCTCTCCTTTCTCTATATATATGAGAGGTAAGGTATTCTAACAATACAAGTGGGCCTAAACCCTTACAATCAACCTACTACAAACAAGTAGGCTCACACATGTGAATCAATCCACTCCAAATGTACACATGTCAATATTTAAGGTGATATCATATGCAATCAGAGCTCCAATGTGATTTCCCCACACAAGATGTTTCCACACTCCTCCCCCACAATCCCACATAGAATTTGTGACTCCTCTTAATCCATATGATCCTTCAAGTCCACTCAACCTACATGATAACAATCAAAACTTAGGCATCTCCAATTCAACTCCAAGGTTCCATGCAATCATTCAAGCAATGTAATTCCATATAGGGATCAATTCCCCCCTCCAAAATGTCCAATGCTCCTCCTCTAGTGCAACGTGTCCTCCAAGAAAGTAACATGTTGTCACAAGGTCTCCAATGCTCCAAAGAAAAAAGGTACATAAGGATCCAGGAAAGGTCTAGAAAATCAAGAGGAATGCACCTCCACATGTGCATGTCCATCATGGACCAACCAAGCACTCATCCATACACCATGTACCTCATATCACATGGTCCTATAATACAAGGGTTCATTTCCCTCCTTCAAATTCTAAAAAATCGTCCTCCTAGGTAGGTACATCTCCTAATCAAGCAATCAACTCCTCCATTATCTACACCTAAGAAGTCAATCAACAAGTCAACTAGGGTATCAACATCCTAGGAAAGGGCACCATACCATCACTCTAACCAAGGTCAAGTATCCACCCAAACTAAGCCATCCATATGTCCATGAAGCATCTCCAAGTGGCTAGGAGACATGGCACTCCTAGCAAGGTGAAAACACTTTTGGAGTTACCCCAAAAGCTAATAAGTGTGAAATATATTGAGGAAATATAGAAAATAGGAGGCCATGAAAAAACCCAATGAGGAGGGATCAATGGAAAATAAATCGTAATGAAAAATAAAAGGAAAGTCGGGGAAATTTGACCTAAGAAATAAGGTCAAGCATATGGTAGGGTTTTCCTAGGGATAAAATATTACCTTGCTAGAAAGGATACCAAATCCATTGAAGAGATATGATGAAGGGTAAATCTTAAAGAAATCAATGAAAAACCTAGTATAGTGAGAAACTCTAAGTTGGGAGAAAAGGGGGACTGACAATTTAAAATATTAGGGAGTGAGAAGTAGAGCATGCAAGGTAAAACCCTAGGATAAAAATTTTGGTATGACAAAAACTCTTAGTAGACATCTGAAGAAGATAAGTGAGGTTGGAGAACATCTCATTCAACACTAGTGAGGCAACACATAATCCAATAATAAGTCAACATATGACAATGAGGCTCACTAAAATAGGGATTACCATCAATATAGGTGATCACCATGCCTCATGTTAGTTGGTTATTGGCCTTCATTACTAAGGAATGGTGATCTGGAAAAGAATCTTTTAATGATTGTGGTTGAGTTTTTAATTGCATGCGTTAATTAACCATTTAAGAAGTTGAATGAAAGAGGATGAATTTAATGAAGGAACATAGCAGCCATAAAATAGTAAACAAATCTGAACCGAAGCAATAAGAATAGCAAACCATAACAAGAGAAGTGATAACGGAGCTCGGCACAAAATTGCCTACGTCTCCAGGCCTTTGTCTTAGTGGGGGAGGCTTCTTTATTTTCTATTCAAATCTAAAAAAGTGCATCGAAGCAATGTCATTAGTATACAAGACTGATCTGGTCATGTTCTTCCAGATCTCTAGAACCCAACAGAAGAAACAACACGCAAAACGAATGATCGGAGCTCCCAGAAATGGCCCGCAAGTGTCTGCTCCTCAATAGCTTCCCTGCATAAAAATGGCTTTGGCTTGGCTTCCCTTCAACATAACTATGCTCTGACTATCCTCCATGGCCTCAAACAGGCCTGGTTTTTATAGATCTAAATTTGGTTATCCATCCCCAACTTCCTCCCAAAATCTGGTGTTAAGAACCAAACTTCAATATAGCATAGAAAAACCTCAGGAAAAGTACTCAACGCCTTGAAAAAGAGATAATTTCAGATAATAAGCCTCTTCGAGGGGGAAACCTCCTTTTACCCCACTTAAATGTTCAAGTACAAGA
>ML788198.1:196221-209069 GCA_009831015.1 Picea engelmannii | reverse complement strand
CCATGCAATTTGGATACTCTAGGAAGAAGTTATGATTGTTTTACCTGGAACACCTTCTTGAGACTAGTCAATAGGACTAGTCAGATACCCTATCTTACACAGGGTGTATATACAAATTTAAGATGACCCAGAAGCTGCACTTTGTACCACAGATAAAAATCTAATTTATGTAAATGGCCCCCAGAGTTCAGGGTCTGAAACGTTACAGAAATTGTTTTATAGCGAAAATTCTGCAAAGACTCATTTCAGGATGATTCCAGAACCCTATCTTGTACAGGCTATATCTCCGAAAGTATAAGGCCTCAGGAGCTAAATTTTGAACCCAACGTACCTTGATCCGTCTTCTAAATTCCCTCCAAGCCGTTCCTTCTGAAACGTTGTAGAAAAAAAGTTATAGTGAAAATTCCACGGTATCTCAGATGTAGCAGCGAAACCCCAAGACCTTGAGCTCTGATACCATATGTTAAGAACCAAACTTCAATATAGCATAGAAAAACCTCAGGAAAAGTACTCAACGCCTTGAAAAAGAGATAATTTCAGATAATAAGCCTCTTTGAGGGGGAAAACTCCTTTTACCCCACTTAAATGTTCAAGTAAAGATGATTCAAAATGAAAATGTCTCCTTGGTATATATAGGAGACTAGGAGGTATAATTACAAATAATGGCCTAAAGCCAACATAATTAAAATAACATTACTAATCTAAATTACAATTAATGTCCTAGAGCCGACATAAATAAAATAGCATTACTAATATAATATGCCCCAATTAAGGGGTAATGAGCCAATATTAGGGCTTAACATATGGGCTCAAAAAGAGCCCAATATCTCCCAATAATGGCCAAAATCTCCATTAAAAGGCATAAAAATCAAATAAAAATCCAAAAAATATAACATAAAACCCACTTTATGTTAATAATAGGGCTTATCCCCCTCTCCCTGGGCACGTGCCCCCCTTTTAAGGTCACATGACAACACATATGGCCAAGCGCCAGCCCCTAGGGGCTACACGTTGGCCCTCACCTCCAAAGAACCTGGTCGTATGCTCAAACTAGGTGGATTCCCTTAAACCTGGGGCTAAGGTTCATGCGCTCCAAATGGAAACAGTCATATAGAATCAATAAAACCAGGGCTATACCCATTCTTCCACACACTTGGTTGAACGGTATCTGTTGGGGTGTGGGTGTATGCGGATGCGCAAATCCGTGGGTTGGGGCCTAGCCCTAGCCCTTTCTACCCCCATTTCGAACCTTACTCCACTTCACATATAACCTTTAAGCCATGTTATAATAATCACCACCCATGGCACATTGGTACTTGGTACTTTGTTAAGGGGCGAAGCTCTGTGGAGAGGTTTAGGGTTTGATTCCTGCTAACTCAAAACAAATTGCACACCAACAAGCCAACCAATGGGTGCCATGTGGCAGCCCATGACTGGGCCACATGGCACCTCCCCATTCGACAAACCAATGCCACTTTTCAATCGTTGGCTGGTCCAATTGCCTGCCACATGTCTTCCCTATCAGCAAACTTGCCCAGTCACCACCTGCCATGTTTTCGCTAACATACCTGCCAGTGCCACATCACCTTTTGACTGTTGACTTTTTTTTTACTTTTTCACTGTTTGGGAAAACGGTCAGAGTGTGATAACTCTCACATATGACGCCCATTTGAGAAAGTGAATATATGGACATAATCAGTGTGACGAGTTGGTCGCAATGGAATTGGTTTCGTCTGATTCTGAGAACTTTCATTTTTGAGCCTTTTTTAGCCCTGTCAAGCTCCTGGATCCGATTATGGATCACACCTCCCCACTAAAGGACCTTTTGGTCCCCAAAAGGTTACAAAAATGGACCCTGACTGATTACATACTCATAACGAGAAAAACAAAACACAATTTTGTACAAAAATGATGTTATAATAGGTCATCATTTCAACATGTGTGATTACATTAATGGAAGCAAAATACAATGAAGTTGAGACATCCACTTMTGGAAAAACCAAGTGGTTGGTTTCTTTCCTTCATGATGTTCCTCTTGCTTCACTGGTAATCTTTCCTCCTTCGCGAGTACCTGCAAAATCCTTTTGTCCTTCCTTGGACGAAGCTCCGGATTAAGCTTCCAACAACTAGCCTTTTGATGTCCACTCTTGTTGCAAAACGTGCAATGAGTTTTTGGCATCCAGACCTATTTACCCTTCTCTTTCTTCCATTGTGGAGTTGATTCGTTATGTTGTGTTTCCTTCATGGTCAACATAGGTTTCTTGTACAATTTTTTTCTCTTCCAACACTTGGCAACACAATGCTTGGGTGAATGACAATAAGTACATGGATAACAATTCCACAATTTCCGGATTACTTGATTATGCTTATTATAATCAAAATGAGAATTCATAAAAACATGACCATTATACCTTCCATGCTGATCTCCACTTTGCTTTGGGGATGACTTGCATTCACTACCACAATCCTGAAGTGATGCGCCATTACATTTGGTGAAGTGTTCCTGCAATGATTTAAGTTGGCCATTTGAAGCATTACTTGCTTCCGAAGTTTTGGAACCTATCTTGGAGGTTTCTCCAAGGTCCCCTTCGCCATATCCCAATCCCAAATATCAAGGCCTTTCCACAACCTCAATGGGATTAACAATGCCTTTACCTTTACATCCAAGGCCCTTCCCTTCTTTATAACCCATCTTGGTTAGTATTCTCAAACCTACACCTTTCGTATGTTTTTCGAATGCACCAAAACCAACTTGATGAGAATGAGGAAAATTTGATGAGGAACCTTCACTTCATACCTCATATATGTTTTCTGAAACAGATGTATAAGGCACTTCCTTCAATCCTTATTTTCCTTTGTTGTTCTTTGAAGCTTTCACTTGAACCGTGATCTTTCGTTCCAAGTAGTCTTCATACAACACCTTCACCATCTCGGCCATAGCAAACACCGAATTTTTGAACTCCTTCTCATTTTGAGAAAGTCCTCCTGTATATGCCATTTTCTTCCTTGAGATGAGCTCTTCCTTGGCTAACATGCAAAACTTAAATTCCAAATGTCAACTAGCTCTGATACCACTTGATCCATAAAAGAATCTTTTAATGACTATGGTTGAGTTTTTAATTGCATGTGTTAATTAACCATTTAAGAAGCTGAATGAAAGAGGATGAATTTAATGAAGGAACATAGCATCCATAAAACAGTAAACAAATCTGAACTAAATCAATAAGAATAACGAACCATAACAAGAGAAGTGATTA
Organism: Picea engelmannii; assembly: GCA_009831015.1. Lineage (NCBI taxonomy): Eukaryota > Viridiplantae > Streptophyta > Pinopsida > Pinales > Pinaceae > Picea > Picea engelmannii. The sequence continues at coordinate 205,812 of ML788198.1, read as the reverse complement.
TGGAGTTCGGCACAAACTTGTCTATGTCTCCGGGCCTTTGTCTCAGTGGGGGAGGCTTCTTTATTTTCTGTTCAAATCTCAAAAAGTACATCAAAGAAATGCCATTATGATACAAGAATGATCTAGTCATGTTCTCTAGATCTATAGAACCCATCAGAAGAAATGGCACGCAAAACGAATGATCAGAGCTCCCAGAAATGGCCTGCAAGCGTCTGCTCCTCAACAGCTTCCCTGCATAAAAATGGCTTTGGCTTGGCTTCCCTTCAGCATAAATCTACTCTGATTGTCCTCCATGGCCTCAAACAAGCCTGGTTTTTATAGATCTGAAGTTGGTTATCCATCCCCAACTTCCTCCCAAAATCTAGGCTCAAAAAGAGCCCAATATCTCCCAATAATGGCCAAAATCTCCATTAACAGGCATAAAAATCAAATAAAAATCCAAAAAATATAACATAAAACCCACTTTATGTTAATAATAGGGCTTAGACCCCTCTCCCTAGCCATGCGCCCCCCTTTTAAGGTCACATGACAACACATATGGCCAAGCGCCAGCCCCTAGGGGCTGTGCGCTGGCCCTCACCTCTGAAGAACCTGGTCGCATGCTCAAATTGGGTGGATTCCCCGAAACCTGGGGCTAAGGTTCATGCGCTCCAAACAGAAATGGTCATATCGAATCAATAAAAATAGGGCTATACCCATTCTTTCGTGCACCTAGTTGAACAATATCTATTGGGGTGTGGACGTATGCGGATGTGCAAATTTGTGGGTTGGGGCCTAGCCCCAGCCCTTTCCACCCCCATTTTGAACCTTACTCCACTTCACATATAACCTTTAAGCCATGTTATAATAAGCACCACCCATGGTGCATTGGTACTTGGTACTTTGTTAAGGCGCGAATCTCTATGGAGAGGTTCAGGGTTCAATTCCTGCTAACTGAAAAACATTTTCACACCAACGAGCCAATCAATGGGTGCCATGTGGAAGCCCATGACTGGGCCACGTGGCACCTCCTTATTCGACGAACCAATGCCACTTTTCAACCATTGACTGGTCCAGTTTCCTACCACATGTCTGCCCTGTCAGCAAACCTACCCAGTCATCACCTCCCACACGTCCGCTGACGTATCTGCCAATGCCACATCACCTTTTGACTGTTGACTTTTTTTTTTACTTTTTAGTTGTTTGGGAAAACGGTTAGAGTGTGATAACTCTCGCATACGATGCCCATTTAAGAAAGTGAATATATGGACAGAATCAGCGTGATGAGTCGGTCGCATAGGAATTGGTTTCGTCTGATTCTGAGAACTTTCATTTTTGAGCCTTTTTTAGCCCTGTTAGGCTCCTGGATCCGATTATGGATCAAATGGATAGGAATTAGTGTGTTGAACATGGGCCATGAGGTAGGTAGGTAGGTAGGGCATCGATCTAGAAGAAATAAACAAGTAGAAATGGTGTCACTTTTCAATAGTAAATTCAATGGGTTATTTTTTTATGGTAATTTCGACGCACGTGCGACATTCTATCGTGGAGATGGCGACAAATATTTGACTCCCCAAACGTCATATCATGTGTTGTGAAAATTGAAACAACCTAAGGATATCATCGCCTGACAGATGACCTAAGTATGTCATATCGTTGACATCGTGTGAGAGACGACCTTCTAAGGTGGTCGTCCATGAGACGACTTAAAGTTTGCATCACGGGATAGACGAACGCTTTAGGTTGTCGCACGCGAGATGACCTAAATAGGTCGTCACATGAAGTACGACCTAAATATTTCATCGCACGAAAGACGACCTAAATAGGTCATCGCACGAAAGACGACCTAACGAGGTTGTCTCACAAAAGATGACCTAAATAGGTCGTCACATGAAAGACGACCTTAGGTCATCACTCGAGAGACGAACTATCCAACGAATCTGGGTGACGAAGCTTCAATACCATCAGCGAACTATCAATACCATCAACAAGAAAATTTGTCTTGAGCACGAAGAGATCTAAGTATTTTAAAAAAAATGAGATTAAGATTAACAAAATATCTAATGAATACAAGGTGGAATTGCCTAAAGAATTTGAAAATTATTGTATTCAATATGAATGATATATAAGATTACCAAGCGACATAAGATTATGCACTAGGGAAGGCATGAAATATGATTAATGCAACCATATGCCCAAGAAGAAGAAAAAATAGTTTAAGGAAGTGATAGGTGAGAAGGTTTTCAAGACACATGGTACACCATATAAACTGTATTTAATAAAATGAAAGGACAAAATTATAGAGGAAATCACTTGAGACGAGGCAGGATAGGGCCATATTTCTCATGTTACACTCTCCTTCCTTGTGGATTGGACTTCAATACATACATTAATATTGGCATTAAAGGAATGAACATGAACCCACACAAAACATGGTAAACTACTATTTCAAATTGAACACATATCTGACAAATACATAATCGATAAACTAATTGTTACTTGAGTCACCAACTTAATTCTTTCACTGTAGTTAATGTGGATTATTATTTCCCACTACCCCCTCTCAGCTATAGATCCCTAAGGAAAATTTCATCATCTTAACACCCAATCATAATGCATAAAAATACAATATCCAAACATAGCATAAAAAAATTGAATTAGGGCCTATGTTGAACTTTAGGAAGGGATAAAAATCAATCCATGTAGAGTCATTTTAATCCATCAACGCCAAAATTATATGTACCCCATAGAAACATAATTATTTTTTACTTGATACACATCATAACATATATGAAAATTTAGGGAGGCATGCGTCATAGGAGATACGACTTGAAACATACTGAATATGAGAGTTAATATCATTGACAACATATGTCCTATACTGCACATAGCCTATTAAGGATGTTCATTTTTTATCACCACCAGAGCCCCCATATTAGGAATTGAGGGCAACACCAATAGGGCAGACCCAATCAAATGTTTAATAAATATTTTTTACCAAAATTTATTTTAATATTAAAAATACAAACATAGGCCAAACATTAGCTTTTCCAAAATGTTATGAACATAAATATACATATAAAGAGTTATTCATAACATAATAATTAATTAATGATAATTATTAATAATGAAAGGACATGTCTCAAAGGACATGACTATTGGTTAAGGGCACCCCTGCGTGGGTATATAAACGAGCCCTCATTCTCAATTGTATATCATCTTATATCTTATCTTATCTATTCATATTTTATACATTATTCCTACATGGATTATTATGTTATATTCCAAGTATTTTGGATAATTCTTGTGTGAGCGAACTTTGTTCATCTCATTTTGTATCAGAGCAAGTCTGATCCTGGTTGTTGGCCACTCTCCATTCATACTTGTCTAATCTGGTTTTTGACCAGCCCACATTTTCATATTTTCTCTGTTTCTTCAAGGTTTTTTACCAGAAATGCGGCCTTTGGCCCCACCCCATTATTTAGAATGCTCTGAACTCTGGTCTTTGACCAAAATCAAGCCTTTGGCTATTAAAATAATAATAATAATAAATCTCCCAGCAAACCCTCTTTGCACACACCCGTAAACCCTCACACACTCCTTGTAACCCTTATGTCCCCTTTCCCTTCTCTCGTAACCCTTTTTCCCCCAACCAATTCCCCATTCCCCAACCCTTCCCATTCTTTTTTACCTTCCCCATAACCCCTGTAACCCTGTTCCTTCCCGTCCCTCTCCCCCCCCACTGTAACTTGTTCCCCTTCCCTTTCCCTCCTGCCTCTTTCCCCTTCCCTCCCGTCTATTCGCTGCAATATCACCACAATCGCCAACCGTTCAACCTGTACTATTTTGTCCTGTCAAATCCATAGTCGTAATGTTCCATCATGTCCATACAAATCCGTCGTCATATTGTTTGTTGTATCTGTATGTACTACCACTGGTGTTGTAAGTCCGTACAGTCAAGTATTATTTCATCCACCACCATACGGATTTACCATTAATTCATCAAACATTTCCATCTGTATGTCAAGAGGTGTGCCTAGTTATAAAGGATTAAAAATTGTTTTAAAAAATCTTTAAATCACTACTATCGGAAACCATAATAAGTGGATATTTACCTAGTGAACTCCTAATTAATGTCTCAGTGGTTAAAGCAATCAAGTCGTGAGCCTTATGTCAATTATCAACTACAAAATTGGGAAAATACAAGAAATAAGAACATTCGTAATTTGAGTAAAGAAAAGTCAAAGATATATAAAGAAAAGGTCCTTAAGCTTTAATTTGAAGATATAAAAGGATAATTTTAAAATATATATATATTTTAATTTCCAAATTAAAAGGGATAAAGTGATTGTTCAAATTTCCAAGAAAGCGATATTTCAAAAAGTAACTTGATATAAAAAAGGGTTATATTAAAAATACATAAAGGTCTTTTTTTAATACTCAACTATCAAAGGAGCTATAAGAAGTGAAGGTTGTTATAAGTAAAAATACAAGGTTTAACATTTTAAAGTGAAAAAGTTACACTTTAAATAAAGTATTTATTAAGTTGCTTTTAAAATATAAAAAAAATGGAGAAAAAAAGTAAGAAAGGTATTAAAGTTTCAATTAAAAGTATCCAAAAATAAAGTGGAAAGGTGGAGTTTTTTTTTTTTATAAGTCAGATATTAATATTTTTAAATATTAATATTTTTAAAGTGAAAGGACTTGCACTTAAATAAAAGATTATTTTTATAAAGTTACAAAATTTAACCAAAGATCAGAATTATAAGGTTGTGAAGTATTTAAAAATATAATTAAAAAAAAACTGAAAAGGATTGAAGAAACATTTAAAAATCATTTATTATGGAAGAATATCAACATAATTCATAAATACAACCACGAATATTGGAAGGAGAATTAGGACATTATAAAGCGAGCAATAAAATATTACAGTTTGAAATTGAGAAGGAAAAATATTTTAATGAATTAACACAGAAAGATAATCGTTACTTCAAAGAGCATATTCGGGAACTCATTGCACAAAATGAATAACTAAAGACCGAAAGACAAAAAATGGACCAAGACTTACTAGAACGAGATGAAGAAATATCTCGCTTAAAAAATCATTGTGAAAAACTACTTACTCAAATTAAGAAGTCAGGGGATACAAAACAACGTGTCCAGGAGTTGGAGAAAGAGAATCAAGATCTCAAGAAGAAATTATCGGGAAAGGATGAAGAAGCTTCTCGTTTGAAGAACCTTAATAAAAATCTGCTTGAACAAATTAAAAAGATGAAAGATGAAAAGCCAGAGGATAGAAATATTATAAATAAAGTCATCAAATCAGAAGATGAAGAAGAAATTCCACACCTAAGGGTTCATAATCAAGATTTATTAACTCAGATTAAAAAGTTAAAGCATGATAAAAAGACTTTACAAGAAAAACTAGATCACAAAACATCATTAGTCAATAAGGAAACGATGACAGACCCAATCAACCTTACAACTCAAAAGGAAGCAAATCCAGTTGATGTAAAGAAGTTTTCAAATGTCGAGGTACAAACAAGCTAGAAATATCAAGAAGACTCAATTCCAAAATTTAATCAACAAAAAGATACAATTATACGAAGTAAGGATCAAGTTGCAAGGATGCCTTATCAACATCCTAATCACAAAAATCGATACTTTAGACAATCCTTGTATCAATAGAAACAAATGAACAATATGTCGAAGAATATTACTTCCACTACAATTGATGCTCAAAATAGAAGTTATCATGGGAGTCGAAATACATCACATTCTTTCCAAGAACCCTATAAACTCACCATGCAGAAGATCGAATTAGGATGGGCAGACTCATTTACAATGCAACAGTTCTGTTCAGCGCTTAGAATATCTTATCGTCTCAGGTCCTCAATTATTACTAACTCGATAATGAAGAAGCAGGCGACAATAATTACAAGCTAGTGCAAGAAATAAGTCTTCCATAAAGTATGCTTTGAGGACAAAGCATTTTTAAGGGGAAGGCAATGTTATGAACATAAATATACATATAAATAGTTATTCATAACATAATAATTAATTAATGATAATTATTAATAATGAAAGGACATGTCTCAAAGGGCATGACTATTGGTTAAGATCACCCCTACATGGGTATATAAACGAGCCCTCATTCTCAATTGTATATCATCGTATATCTTATCTTATCTATTCATATTTTATACATTATTCCTACATGGATTATTATGTTATATTCCAAGTATTTTGGATCATTCTTGTGTGAGCGAACTTTGTTCGTCTCACAAAAACTACATGCTTGTATAGACAAACTAATGCTTTTGTGTGATTACTATATGTCCCTACAAGGACATAATAAATAGCAATATTCCATTGAGGAAAATCATTGAAGTACTTTAAAAAGTGATGAAAATACAACAAATATGACCAAATCTATGCTTTTATTTCTTCCTCAAATGCAATAATCAGATTACATTCATAGCATGACAAAAATATTGGAAACATTATTAAAAAGGTTGGACTAGTTTTACCTAGTCTTTCCCCAAAGTTATCAAAACTTACAAGTGAAAGATGAAATCAAAATATGAAGAAAAATGAGCAAGCTTTAGGTAAAAATGTACATGTTTTAACTTGCCTTGCCTCAAAGTTTTCAAAACTTTATAAGTGAAAGATAAAATAAAAATAAGGATAAAAATGAGTAAGCTTCTATTTCAAATGAGCATTGATGCTACAATTTGACAATGATTATGAAAATATTAAAATATTAGAAATAACCAAATAGATTGTATCAGAATAAATAAAAAATTAAATAGCTTGTACACCTCTAACTTAGAGGAGGAAATCTATTTCCTTAATGATCTTTAGACCTGTATGGGTACTCATGCAATCATTCAATGATGTCAGATCCAAGAGAATATAAGTAGATTAAAATATGAGTTCAAATTTCCCCTGAAATAATTAGCCAAATCTTGGTAATACCTATGTTTTCCACATTTTCATCCCCTTTTTATCCCTTTATATGGAAATGAAGCAATTCGTAGTTAAAAACTGCTTTTGTATATTAAAGTAATAAACATTTAATTGTTCATCCCCTTTTTATCCCTTTATAGGGAAATAAGGTTGTTCATAGTTACAAATTGCTTTTATAATTAAAACAAGAGTGACATAGCAACAATTTCATTGTTCCTTTTAACAATGAATGTTAAAAATTAAAGGAAGGTTGAGAGAGGCACTAAGACATATGTGGAAAATTGATTAGAACATATGTGGAAAATTTATTAGGATAGCAGAACAACTATTTATACTATGTTATTAGGAAACTATTAAAAGTTAAAATACATCTAATTTTGAGCTAGCTAATATCATAGCTCAAAGGTCATGTTATTTAGATACCCATGTTCTCATTGTACCTTGAGAAGCTTGCATTAACAACTTATAAATATTTGATTCCCTAGTTCATCTACTCATAGCAATTCAATGATCCATAACACTCTCTAAATCATTGTCCCCCAAAAGGGGATGAATAGTGACAACCCATTAGTATCTCATTAGTCAACTTTTCTATCACTCAAGGAAAGTAATTCCCTACCCATAGGGGTGTCAACTCACTAATATATAGATACATTACCTTGTTCTTTGAGATCCTCAAACATTGACTAATATCAATCAAGAATGTCAAAGGTGCTAGCTATTGTTACTTAGGAGTTCAACATAGATCTAGGTTATAGGTGCATGTTTGTATTTATTTCCATTTACAAGTTCTCCATTTATATCCCTAATCTTCAACCAATCAAGGAGATTGATGAGGCCATTTCAGATGACATTTACAAAAATTACCTTTGCATCACATGTATTTTAGCTTCAAGATTCTAATCACTTAGGCTCACAATTTTTTATTAGTAAGGGGAATTTGATTCAAGAGCATTGTTGATAGGAGAAAAGGCATTTGTGCATCTAGGCACAAAAGGAGAGTATGTGTGAACATGTGTTAGATTTGACGTATGTGTGCAAGATAGCAATGAGCATGATCCAAATAATATATGTATGGGGAAGTCAACACAAATGAAGGTTGGGAAAGGCATAACTAAGGGTGGTGCACAATAAATAGGTTTAAGGGTAGGATGCATAGAAGAAGGTTTGGCACATTAAGGTGTGCAATGTAGTTGAAGGGATTAACGAGGAATACCAATAGTAATTTATAAAACCATCAAGAAGGAAGATTTTACAACAAACATATGGATTTGTTAGTTATATGTTAGTGGTGGAGACATCTATAAAGGTGCATAGCTTGAAGGATATTAGGTTGGATGGCATCATTAATGAGGAGACTCATACAAGATAAGAGGACATGAGTAAGAAGAGAGATTAAAAGAAGAAGAGGAAGATTGGTGCAAAGAAGAAGGTTGAAGGTCAAGTTACATGGATTGATATATGTGATAGTTGTAGAGGCTAAAATTTCAAGTAAGGCACTAAGGTGCAAAGTCATTTTATATGTAAATATGCTTTATTAATGAGAATGAGTAGACTAGTTTTTGTATTCCCTCTCTATCAATGATATTCATGACTATTTCTTTTCCACTTTTATACACTATATATTTACTGTATTGTTGTATTTTGTTGTATAACATACATGGTTTTGTAGAGCGTTTAGGATTGGCTCACATAGTTAGATAAGTAATGGGCCCATTTGGCATTCCTTGCATCATCAAGTGTGATTAGAAACAATAAGTAAATGGCATAGGGTTGTATAACTACACTCGTGTACAAATGACTTTTTTATCACATCGTTATACTCTCCAAAATATTTATGCAACTCTTCCCCTAAGCACTTGGCTCTTATGATATCTCCAAGATATTTATGCAACTCTTCCCCTAAGAAATTGGCTCCTATGATATCACTTGGTTGGTATATAAGTCATTCATGAAGTTTTTTTTAAATATAGTAGGCATGCAAAAATGCCCTACACTCATGTGGGTTGAAGTAGATTTGGTTTAATTTCATGGAGACTTAATTTGGATTAGAATTCTCTCTATTAGGTTCCAATTGATGATGTCAATCAGAGTTTATTTAATGTCAACCCGGGAAGGTAAACTTAGAAGTGCTACCTAAAATATATAGATCTAGAAAGATTCATAATATGTCTGAGATCTTAAAGTTCCCTTACAAGAACATATTCATCAAAATCTCTTTCAACAACTAATCAAACCTAGATCTAACAATTGTCAAGATCCTAAGGTTCTCTTACTGTAAGAACACCTGAATTTTAGGATCTCCTCCAATATTAGAACATTTAACAAAACTTAAAAGCGAAAATGAAACAAACGTAAATCTAATAATTGTCTGAGATCTTATGATTCTCTTACAAAAACACTTTCAAATAAGATCCTTCTAGTGTTAGAACATTTAACAAAACTTTAAAAGATGAAATCAAAAAAACATAAATTAAGTTATACCTAAAATAAGCAAATAAGCATGCAAGTGAGGCCATGGGGGCCCTCCATAACTCCACAAGCACACCACTTTAAAGGAGACTCAAATGTGGAAGCAACAAAATCAAAGTATGATTCTTTATTTCAAAATCTCCAAAAACCAACTCTAAGATTACAACTCTC